>PVJL010013782.1:0-30723 GCA_004026885.1 Lyroderma lyra
TTCTCCCATTCAGTTGGCTGTCTCTTTGCCTTGTTGATGGTTTCTTTTGCTGTGCAGAAGCTTTTTAGTTTAATATAATCCCATTCATTTATTTTTGCTTTTACTTCCCTTGCCTTTGAGGTCAGGTTCATGAAGTCTTCCTTGAGTCCTAGGTCTATAAGTTTAGTACCTATGTCTTCTTCTATACAGTTTATTGTTTGGTAGATATTTTATATCAGATTTTGAAACTTCAGTTCTGTTTTGGTCAGATTTATTTATTTATTTATTTATTTGTTTGTTTGTTTATTTTATTGGGATGATGCTTAACAAAATTATATAAGTTTTCAGTGTACAATTCTATAATATGTCATTTATACATTAAATTGTGTGTTCAACAAACAAAGTTTATTTTTTTGTTGCTAAGCCTTATTAGTTCGTTATATATTTCAGATATTAGACCTTTATCTGATGCATTATTTGCAAATATTTTCTCCCATTCAGTTGACTGTCTCTTTGCTTTGTTGATGGTTTCTTTTGCTGTGTAGAAGCTTTTTAGTTTGATATAGTCCCATTCATTTATTTTTGCTTTTACTTCCCTTGCCTTTGAGGTCAGGTTCATGAAGTCTTCCTTGAGTTTTAGCTCTATAAGTTTGGTACTGATGTTTTCTTCTATACAATTTATTGTTGCAGGTCTTATAAGAAGGTCTTTAATCAATTTTGAGTTAATTTTTGTATTTGGAGAGAGTTCACAGCTCAGGTTCTTTTTTTTTTTTTTTTGCGTATATTTTTCTAGTTTTCCCAACATCACCTGCTGAAGAGGCTCTGTTCCCCATTGCATGGTTTTTGCTCCTTTATCAAACATTATTTTTCCATAAATTGGTGGATTTATTTCTGGGTTTTTAGTTCTTTTCCATTGGTCTAGATTTCTGTTTTTCTGCCAGTATGAAGCTGTTTTGACTGTTGATGCTGTGTAATATAAATTGAAGTTAGGGAATGTAATGCCATCAGCCTTATACTTTTTTTTTCCACATTAAGGACTTTTTACTTTTTATTATATTTATTGGGGAGACATTGGTTAGTAAAATTAATATAGGTTTCAAGTACAGAATTCTATAATACATCATCTATATATTGCATTGTATGTTCACTACCCAGAGTTCTTCCATCACCATGCATTTGACACATATACCCTCTTCTACCACCTCTTTCCCACTTAGCAACTCTGGTAACCACTAAACTGTTGTCTGTGTCTATGAGTTTTTGTTTGTCTTAGAATATACTTATCTCTGTTAAATTGGGTAAAATCTCATATTCCATCCTGAATCTCCCCCAGATATTGAGATTAAGAACTTTTGCAGCCAATAAAACTGTCAAATTTGAAGAGCCTGTTTTGAAAACCAGAGAACATCCATTCACTGAAATAGGTATAGCCAAACAGTGGGAAATGACTAACTTTCAAACATATTTTAGATGCATTCCCTGCTTTGAGGTAGAGTTAGGATGGCATATGGGATTTCACTCAACAGAGATTGGTGTGTTCTGTGCTTCTTCATCAAGTCTTAAATAAATATGATTGTCAGCCTTATACATTTCACGTAGTATTACTTTGGCAATTCAAGGTCTTTTATGGTTCCATATAAATCTGATAATTCTTTTATCTATTTTGTGAAAGTATGATTGTGGGATTTTGATGGGTATTGCATTAAAACTCTAGATTGCTTTGGGCAGGATGGCCGTTTTAACAATGTTAAGTCCTTCTAACTATGAACAGGGGATATTTTTCCATTTCTTAATATCTGTTTCAATTTCTTTCAAAAGTGTCTTATAGTTTTCCATTTATAGGTCTGTCACATTCTTTAAGTTAATTCCTAGGTATTTCATTCTTTTTGTTGTTAAATAGCACTGGTGACAGCGGGCATCTCTGTCTTGTTCCTAATTTTAGGGGAATAGGCTTTCTCATTTCCCCTTTCAGTGTCATGTTAACTGAGGGTTTGTCATATATGGCCTTTATTGTGTTGTGATACTTTCCTTCTATACCTATTTTCTTTAGTATTTTGATCATAAATAGATGTTGTATCTTGTCAAAAGCTTTTTTTGCATCAATTAATATGACCATATGGTCTTTATCTTTTATTTTGTTTATGTGGTGTATCACATTGATTGATTTTCATATGTGGTACCATCCTTGGCTCCCAGGATAAATCCCACTTGATTATGATGTATAATCTTTTTGATGCATTGATGTATTCTATTTGCTAACATTTTGTTTAGAATTTTTCATCTTTGTTCATCAAAGGTTTTGGTCTATAGTTTTCTTTTTTGTGTCCTCTTTACCAGGCTTTGGTATTAAGGTAATGTTGGCCTCATAGAATGAGTTAGGAAATGTTGCTTCCTCTTTCATTTTTTGGAAGAGTCTGAGAAGAATAAGCATTAATTCTTCTTTGAATGTTTGGTGGAACTCATTGGTAAGACCATCTGGCCCAGGGCTTTTGCTTTTAGGGAGATTATGGAGAGTCATTTCAATCTCATTGCTACTGATTGGTCTATTTAGATTATCCATTTCTTCTTGGTTCAGTCTAGGCAGGCTATACATTTCTAGAATCTTGTCCATTTCTTCTAGGTTGTTAAATTTAGTGGCATAAAGTCTTTCATAATATTTTCTTATAATCCTTTGTATTTCTGTGGTATCAGTGGTAATTTCTCCCCTTTCATTTCTAATTTTGGATATTTGTGTGCTTTCCTTTCGTCCTTTGATTAGTCTAGACAGGGGTTTGTCAATTTTGTTTATTTTCTCAAAGAACTAGCTCTTTGTAACATTAAATTTTTCTATTGTCCTTCTGTTCTGTAGTTGGTTTAGCTCTGCTTTAATTTTTATTATTTCTTTCCTTCTGCTAACTTTGGGTTTTGTCTGCTCTTCTTTTTCGAGTTCTTTAAGATGGGATGCTAAGGTGTTCATTTGTGATTTTTGTTGTTTCTTAAGATAGGCCTGTAATGATATAAATTTCCCTCTTATTACCTCTTTCACTGTGTCCCAATAATTCTGATACGTTGTATTTTCATTGTTATTAGTTTCTATATATTTTTACTCTCTTCTTTTATTTGTTCTTTTATTCAGTCATTTTTTAATAAGCTGATGTTTAATCTCCATGTATGTGTGTTTTTTTTTCTGCTTTCCTTTTACAGTTGATCTCCAATTTCAAAGCTTTTTGTTCTGAGAATACATTTGGTATGATTTTGATCTTCTTGAATTTGATGAGGCTATTTTTATGTCCCAGCATATGATCTATTATTGAGAATGTTCTATGCTCACTAGTAAAGAAGTTATAGTCTTTTTTTTGCTGGATAAAGTGTCCCATAAATGTCAATTATGTCCAATTGCTGTAATGTGTCGTTTAGACCTGATATTTATTTATTTTCTCTTTTGATGAACTGTCCATGGCTGTTAGCAGGGTGTTTAAGTCTCCCACTACGATTGTGTATTCATCACTTTCTCCTTTCAAATCTGTTAGTAGTAGCTTAGTATATTTTGGTGCATCCTGGTTGGGAGCATATATATTAATTAGTGTCAAGTATTGTTGTATTGTGCCTTTTGTCATTATGTAATGTCCATCTTTGTCTCTTGTTATCTTTTTAAACTGAAGTTTATTTCACCAGATATCAGTATGGCAACTACTGCTTTTCTCTGGTTACCATTTGCTTGGAGTATTGTTTCCCATCCTTTCACTCTGAGTCTGTGTTTGTCCTTCTGGCTGAGGTGTGTCTCTTGGAGACTGCATATGGATGGGCTTTGTTTTTTAATCCAGTCTGCTACTGTTTTTATTTTTATTGGTGAGTTCAGTCCATTAACATTTACAGTGATGATCGGTATGTGAGGATATCCTTTGGCCATTACTTTGTTTGTTTGTTTGTTTTTGTTTCATTTTTATTTCTTTCTTGTTGCCCCAACTTTTTTCTATTTTTTTCTGATGTTTTGTTTCAGGTTGAAGAGCCTCCTTCAGTATTTCTGGAAGTGCTGGACTTGTCCTGGTGAATTTTCTCAGCTTTGTGTGTCTGAGAAGGTCTCTATTCCACCTTCATATCTGAAAGATAATTTTACTGGATACTTTATTCTTGACTGGAAGTTTCTCTCTTTTAAAGTTTTGAGTATTGGATTCCACTCCCTCCTCGCTTGCAGAGTTTCTGCTGAGAAGTCTGATGCCAGTCTGATGGGTTTTCTTCTAGAGTTTATAATTCTTTTTTCCTGGGTGCCTTAAGAATTATCTGTTAGTCGTTAGTTTTTGACATTTTTAGTACCATGTGTCTTGGAGAAGACCTGTTAGGGTCCAGGTATATAGGGGACCTGTTTTCTTCTTGAACTTGAAGTTCCAGATCTTTCCATAGGTTTGGAAAGTTCTCATTTACTATTTGTTTGAGTATGCTCTCTGTAGATTGCTCTGCTCTTTCTTCTAATCCTATTATCCTGATGTTGTTTTGTCTTATGGAGTCAGATAGTTCTTGTAGAGTTCTTTCAATCCTTTTGATTTTATATTTTCTCTCTTCTTCTATTTGAGATGTTTCCATGTTCTGATCTTCGATATCACTAATTCTTTCCTCCATCTGCTTGGTCCTGTTTCCTATGGCAGTTATTTTGTTTCTCACTTCTTTTATTGTATTATTTATCTTTTCAATTTCCATCTCAATCTTTCTTATCTTTTGAATTTCTTTGTTAAATTGTTCCTCTTGTTCACGGATTCCCTTTCTTAGGTCATTCATCTCAGCTATGGTGTTCTGCCAATATGTTTTCCTTTCTCTGAGAGCATTTAGAATGACTTTAAATTCTGCATCACTTAGTTCAGAAAATTCTATGTCTAAGAAGCTGTCTTCTGGATAAATTTCATGTTATTTCTGAACCGTTTTAGTTTTTAAGTAATTAATCCTGTGTGCTGGGTTCTTCCTCCTTAACATTAGGGTGTTATGTTCAGCACAGCCCAGGAGCCCTGATTAGTATTTTTTGTGGTGTCTTGTTGTAGGGTAGACACTATGTGGCACTGGGGGCCAAGTTTTGGGAGAGGAGGGAGTTGTTTACTTCTTATCTCTGGTTTCCTGCTACATTTGGAGGCTGTTCGCATCTATCTCAGGTCCCTCTACTTCCTGCAGTTAGTTAGTTGTTTGAGGAGGCTGTAGGAGAGGGAAGAGACCACCAAACAGCTCTCTGAGGCAGCTCCATCTCCTCCCTTATGCTGGGAAAGCTGGGTGATGTGGGCTGAGGCTGCTTTTGCTGGGTGGGGCTAATGCTATTAAATGTGACTTTCTTCCTGTGCCTGCTGCAGCCACCAGCCATTCATGGTGGCATCTGCCGGCTTACACTGCTTGTGGGCCCCAAGGGAACACGCAAATGTGCTTGCACCACAAGTCCAGAGCCATGGGCCTGACCTCACAAGTTGTTTGAAGGCAGCCAGCTCGCCTCTGCAGTGGGCTGGTAACAGGAACAGTGGCCCTGTGTAAGAGCCATGTGCACCCGTGCTGTGGGTCGTGAGGGCACTGGGAACAAGGTCATATCTCTGGGGACCCACCTGAGCCTGTGGCTCTTCAGAGTCCTCTGTCAGCCCTCTTGTTACTCATAAGCTTCAGAGACTGGCTCCCAACCCCTTTCCCCAACATGCTGCTCTAAGGCCCATCTCCCCCATAGTCTCCAACCGTTCTGCCACTTTGCTGGCTTTCACTCTTGTCTCCCCTTTGCCTACCTCCTCCCATGCCCTGTGCTGCTCCAGGATAGACAACAGTATCGGGGTCATGTTGTGGTCCCTCTCTGCTCCCTCCCTTCTCTCCCGCTCACCCCCTTCTCTCCAACCTTCACATGTTTCCTTGCAATGCATGGATTTCTCAGCTGTTGTGGTGTCTGTCACTCAGGGTTCTCTCTCTTGGCTCCTGGACACCGTTCAATTGTGTTTTCTGAGAGAGGCTTTAGGGACCTCTTCTCTGGTTGCCATCTTGCCCTCCCTCTCTTATTTTTATTTTTATTTTACTTTTCTTTATGGTCAAACTAATAAATTCCTCCTTGAACCCAAGGTCCATAATTTTAGTTCGTATGGTTTCTTCTGTGTGATTTATTGTATCAGGTCTTATGTTTAGGTCTTTGATTCATTTTGAGTTAATTTTGGCATATGGCGACAGATTATAGTCTAGAGTCATTCTTTTGTGCATAACTTTTTAATTTTCCCAGAGTCATTTGTTGAACAAGTTTTCTTTTTTCTATTATATTCCTTTAGCTCCTTTGTTGAAAACTATTTGTCCATATATATGTGAGTTTATTTCTGGGTTCTCAATTCTATTTCTGTGTGTTTTTTTTTTTTCTGCCAATACCATGCTGTTCTAATTATTTTAGCTGTGTGGTACAAATTGAAGTCAGGGAATGTGATACCTCCAGCCTTGTTTTTTTCATGGGATTGCTTTGGCTATTCAAGATTTTTTTGTGATTCCATACAAGTCTGATGATATTTTGTTCTATTTTTTGAAAGAATGCCATTGGGATTTTGCTGAGGATTGCATTAAATCTGTATAATGTTTTGGGCAATATAGCAATTTTAGTATGTTGATTCTTCCAAACCATGAACAGGGACTATCTTTTAATTTCTTTGTGTCTTCTTCAATTTCTTTGAATAACGTTTTATAGTTTTCAGTGTATAGGCCCTTCATATCCTTTGTTAAGTTTATTCCTAGGCATTTTATTCTGTTTTTGAAATTAAAAGTTATTTTTAAATTTTTTCTGATGTTTTATTGTTAGTATATAGAAGTGCAACAGATTTTTGTACATCACTTTTGTATCCTGCAAGTTTACTGCACTTTTTTATTGTTTCTAAGAGTTTCTTGGTGGAGTGTTTAGGATTTTCTGTATAGAAACATATCATCTGCAAAAAGTGACAATTTAACTTCTTCAACCCCAATTTTGTTGCTTTTTATTTTGTTCTCTTGCCTGAAAGTTCTGGCTAGGAATTTTATTACTATATTGAATAACAGTGTTGACAGGGGTAATCCCTTTCTTGTTCCTGATTTTAGAGAAAAATGTTTCCATTTTTCACCATTCAGTATGATTTTAGGTGAGAGTTTTTCATGTATAGTTTTTATTATGTTAAGGTATATTTCTTCTATACCCATTTTAAAGTGTTTTGACTATAACTGGATATTCTATCTTCTCAAACGTTTATTCTGCATCAATTGATATAATCAGATGGTTATTATTTTTTATTTTATGTGGTGTATGCTGTGAATTTGTTATCAAGTTGTATTAGCCATAGTTTTAATGTTATTTTCATTTAAATTTCATGTTATAATTGTTTCACACATTCTTCTAAAATAATTACAGTTTCTACTTGTCATCTTAATCAAAGTTTTCTGTACTATCATCTTTCTGTTTCAGTTTGAAGGACTCCTTTTAGCATTTCTTGCAAGTAGGCTCTTCATAGTCAACTCCCACGACTTTCATTTGTCTCAGATGCCTTTATTTTTCCTCCATATCTGAATGATAACATTGCAAAATAGACTATTCTTTTTGGGCAATTTTTGTCTTTTAATCAATTGAATGTGTCATTTCACTCTCTCCTGACCTATAAAGTTTCTGCTGAGAAATTTGCTAATATTATAATGGTAGCTCCTTTGTAGATAACTTTCCATTTTTTCTGGATGCCTTTAATTTCTTTCTTAATCATTGACTTTCTTGCCTTTTATTTTATATTTCATTTAAATCAATTCACAGATGTGTCCAGTAAAGAACATTTTAATAATTTGAGAGTAATTATAATGTAATGTATGCATCACTGTTTCATGTGATGTCAAACACGATAAAACTCAAATTTGAAAAGAAGTAAAGTAACAAATGTATATTAAATGATTATTGATATTTGCTTCTTTTTAAAAGATTTTTATTAAAAATGTAGCTAAAATAAGTTATTGTATTTGTTTCAGGAGTACACATAGTTACTCAAGATATATACACCTAAAGAACTGATCACCATGATAAGTCCAGCAACCGTCTGATACCGTGCTAGGCTATAACAACATTGACTCTATTGCCTCTGCTCTATATTACATTCACATGAATTACTTGTTTTATACCTGCAAATTTGAACCTGTTATTCCCCTTCACTTTTTCCCCTTTTTAAAATTTTCAATTACATTTGACATTCAGTGTTATTTTCTATTAATTTCAGCTGTACAACATAGTGGTTAGACATTTATATAACTTAAAAAGTGATCGCTCTGACTAGACTAGTATCCACCTAACACTATACAGATATTACCATATCATTGATTATATTCCCTATGCTTTACTTAATATTCCCATGACTGTTTTGTAACTACAAATTTGAACAACTTAATCCCCTCACCTTTTATACCCTGACCCCCCAAACCTCATCCTGTCTATCATCCCAACAACTCTAGTACCCATCTGACACCATGTATAGTTATTACAATATTACTGACTATATTCTTTATGCTATACCCTATGTCCTCATAATTACTCTGTGGCAACAAAGGTATACTTCTCAATCTGTTCCCCTTTTTTTTCTTACTCCCAACCCCCATCCCATCTGGCAACCATCATAATATTTTCTTTGTCTATTAGTTTGTTTTTGTTTTGCTTCTTGTATTCTTTATATTCTACATATATGTGAAATCACATTGCATCTGTGTTCCTCTGTCTGACATACTCCACTTAGTACATGGATATCCTCCAGTTCCATTCATGCCAGCATAGATGGCAAAATAATATTTCCTTTCATCACGGAGCTATATATAATTTTATTTATATATATATATATATATATATGCACATACATACACACACACACACACACACACACACACACACACACACACATATATATATATATATATATATATATATATATATATATATATATCATCACCTATTTATCCATTCTTCCATAGACAGGCACTCTATAGTTTTGCTTTTGTAAGCAAAGTTGCTATGAACAGATGAATACACATTTCTCCTTAAAATAGCATTTTAGATTTTTTTAGGTATCTACCCAGAAGTGGGATTTCTGGGTTCTTCTTGTCTCTTGTGATAGCCTTTGTTTTAAAGTCTGTTTTGTCAGGTATAAATATTGCTTTTGTGTTTGTTTTACATGTTTTGTTTTGTTTTCATTGCCATTAAATATCTTTTTCCATCACTTTACTGTCAGTTTGTGTGTTTCTTCTAATCTTAAGTGTCTCTTGTAGGCAGCATATGTAAAGGTTTTGCTTTATTATCCATTCCGCCTCTCTGTTTCTTTTTTTTAATTGCAGTATTTAATCCATTTACATTGAAAGTAATTTTTGATAGATATGTAGCTATTGCCATTTTATTATCCATATTTTGAGTTTCTTTCATCTTAAAGAAGTCCCTCCAACATTTCTTGTGATACTGCTTTGATAGTGATGAATTCCTTTAGAGTTTGTTTATCTATCATTGAATTTTAAATGATGTTCTTGATAGCTATAGTTGCTTTAGCTGTAGGTCCTTGCCTTTTATCACTTTGAATATATCGTCATTAGCCCTTCTAGACTGTAGAGTTTCTATTGAGAAATCAGCTGACAATCTTAAGGTAGCTCCTTTATAAGTTACTGGTTGCCTTTCTCTCACTGTTTTTAGGATTCCTCTTTGTCTTCAATTTTTGCCACTTTAATTATAATTTGTCTTGGTGTGGGTCTGTTTTGGTTGATATTGTTTGAAACTCTCTGTGCTTCTTGAACTTGTATGTATATTTTTATACATACAAGTTTATATATGCACCAGATTAAAACAATTGTTCAGTCATTAATTCTTCAAATAAGTTCTCAATTCCTTGCTTTTTTTCTCTTTTCCTTCTGGTATTCCTGTGATACAAATGTTGTTACACTTGGTGTTGTCCTAAAGGTCTCTTAAATTATTCTCATTTTTTAAAATGTTTTCTCTCTCTCTCTTTTTTTTTTTACTGTTCCATTTGGGTGTTTTCTGCTACTTTGTCTTCCAAATTGCTGAGTCAGTCTTCTATTTCATTTGAATGATTACTTGTAATGCAGTTTTCTTTTTAGCTTTTGTGTTCTTCACTTTTGAATGATTGGTTTTTAAGGTTTCTATGTCCTTATTCATGCTTGTTATCTCTTTGCTGAAGTTCTCTGTAAGTTCTTGAGCTTCCATAAAACCATACATTTGAACACTGTTTCTGGTAAATTGCTTGCCTCCATTTCTTTTAGATTTTTAGATTTTTAGATTTTTAGTTTTCTCATGTTCTTTTATTTGATATGTATTTCTTTATTTCCTTATTTTGGCTGCCTCTCTGTTTCTAGTTATTAAGTGGATCTGTTAGATCTTGCATCTTGGCCCAGTGGCCTTATGTAGTAGGTACCCTGTGGGGCCCTGTAAAAATATCCCTGTTAAAGTGCTCTGGGTGTTCCAAGAGTGTGTGGGGTTTGTGTGTACTCTCTTGCTATAGTTGAGCCTTGATTGCTATGGGTGTGTAAGTGGATGGGATGTGTCCTCAGGATGATTGGCTGTGGGATATGAACAAGTCCACAGCTTCTTATCTGCTATGTAGAGGGCTTACCCCACTTAGTGTGATTTGCCCCAGAAGGCTCTAATGTCTGTTAAGACCACCTTTTGTATGTGCCAATCGTGGGGCTAATTGGGTAGTACTCTGCTGTGGTCTGAAGCCAACCTCCAAGGATGTTGCTTCTGGGGCCTTTTGGAAAGACTCTGGTTCAAGTCTAGATCACCCACTGTCTGTTACTGACCAGGGACTACCTGGTAAAATCCACAAAGCAATCCTCATTAGTTCAATACCTGTGCTAAACTTGGAGACACATTGGAGAGGCCACACTGTGAAGCAAGGACAGCTGCCACCAGTACCAGGCCTGAGGTAGCTCCATAAAAGCCATAGTGCACTGAGGCCTGCTGCCACCTGCAAGCTCCCTTAAGGTTCAGCCACTGATAAAGCTTTATGTGGTCCACAAGTTGGGCAAAGCAGAATCTCAATGGGTCACTAGAATGGGAAGATTTGTGGTTACCAGGTTAATATAGATTCTGCTTTGGTCTGAGAACACACCAATGTCTTTTGCTGACCACCTATGGCCCATGTACTCAGATAGTTTTCCAAGAAAGAGTGCAATGAGGCAGGGTTGGCTGCTCACTGAGAAAAGTGTCTCCAGTGTTGGAAGACTTGTGTGGAGCAGGGTTCCAGTGGCATTCACCAGACCAATTCAGATTCATACTTTGCCATATGGGAGAGTGCTCAACACAGAATATATTGCACCTGCCTCCCAACTACACAAAAGAATAATCCTAAAAAGGGAAAATAACAACTATCCTACAACCCTCACTCTAAAACCATACATCTCAGTTTGCCCTCCTTAGCCTTCATTGTTCCCTAAGTCACCATCTTTCTATTGTAGCTCAAGTTGAGTGCTTGGTAGTGAGTCTGTGTTCAAACACACTAAGAGAATGTTTGGGATTCATTAGCTCTTTATCCCACATGGATGATGAGAATCCCACTGTTTTTTCACAGACAGATGTTGTGGGGGCTTCTCTTATTGGCAACAGGTGAGGGAGTTTGGTGTGTGACTGGGATAGCTTGCTCCCACATAGGAAACTTCTTCAGTTGAGATATCCCCCTCCTGGTTCTAACCACCACAGAGATGTTTGGGGCTGACCCATTTCATGACTCTGCTCCTCCTACAAGACTTTAAATGGCTTCTTTTTATAACCTTAGTTACAAAACTTTTGTTCAGCTAGACTTCACATAGTTCTCCAGGTTAATTGTTCTATAATTTAGTTGTAATTTTAACATGTTCACAAAATGAAGCAGAGACAATGTTAATGTATTCTGCCACGTTCAGGTTTTCCATCATTGACTTTTGACAGTTTTATTATAATATGTCTTGGAGGATATCATTTTGCCTTGATAATAAGGTGTTCTGTTAGCTTCACAGACTTGTATGCTCAATTATTTTTCCAGAATTCTCAGCTATTATTTCTTTAAGAAAATTCTCTGTCTCCTTCCTCTCTTCTTCTTCTAGTATGCCTATTATTATTATTATTATTATTAATTTCAGGTGCACAAAACAACAGTGATTAGATATTTATATACCTCACAAAGTGATAATACTAATGAAGCTATTACTCATCTGACACTGTACATAATTATTACAATATTATTGACTATATTTTATATGCTGTACTTTATATCCCTGTGAGTATATTTTTAATTACAGTCCATATTCAATATAATTTTATATTAGTTTTATGTGTACAACATAGTGGTTATTTATATAATTCATACTCACATAGTGATCCCGCAATAAGTTTAGTACCCATCTAACAGTATACATAGTTTTTACAATATTATTGACTATATCCCCTTACTGTAATCTGCATCCTAGTGACTATTTTTAACTACACATTTGTAATTCTTAAACAATTCACCTTTCTCACCTGGTTGCCCAACACCACTCTCATTTAGTAACCATCACTTTGTTCACTGGATCTGTGTTTTTTTCTGTTTTGTTTGTTCATTTATTTTGTTATTTATATTCCACATATAAGTGGGATCATATGATATTTGTCTTCCTCAGTCTCACTTATTTCACTTAAGATAATACAGTCTAGGTCCATCAATGTTGTCACAAATGTCAATATTTTATTCTTTTTGAGGGGCATTTCTATTTACATATTTTGACTATTGTAAATAGTGATGTACTGAATATAGGAAGTCATATCTTTTCAAATTCGTGTTTTGGATTTCTTTGGGCAAATACCCAGGAGTGGAATTGCTGGGTTATAATATAGTTCTGTTTTTAAGTTTTTGAGAAACCTCCACATTGTTTTCCATAGTGACTGCACCAATTTGTAATTTCAACAACAGGAAATGAGGTTTCCATTTCCTCCTCATCTTTATCAACACTTGTTGATTTATCGATGATGGCCATTCTGACGTGTTAAGGTGATATCTCACCATGATTTTAATTTGCATTTCTCTGATCATTAGTGATGTTGAGCATTTTTTCATATGTCTACTCGTTCCTCTTTAAAGAAACATCTATTCAGGTCTTCTGCCAATTTTTTAATCAGATTGTATTTTTGGTGTTGAGTTGTATGAATTTTTTGTAGATTTTGGATATTAACCTCTTATCAGATGTATTATTGGGAAATATCTTCTCCCATTCAGTAGATTGCCTTTTTGTTTTGTTGATTATTTCCTTTGCGGTGAAGAAAAGTTTTAGTTTTATGTAGTCCGATTTGTTTATCTTTTCTTTTGGTTCCCTTGCCTGAGGAGATATATTAGTAAAATTTTTTTTTTTTTTTTTTTTTTTTTTTGCTTTTTGGTATGTGGGTAGCTCCCTGACTGAGAATCGAACTCAGGCCGCAGCGCTGACAGCGCCAGCGCTGAAGCCTTAGGCCACTACACCATCAGGGAACTCCCGTAAAATTTTTATTAAGGGTAATGTCTGAGTCTATTGCTTATGTTTTCTTCTAAGAGTTTAATGGTTTCAGGTCTTATATTTAAGTTTTTAATCCATTTTAAGTTTCTTCTTGTATGTGGAGTAAGAAAGTGTTCCAGTTTTATAAATTTTTTGCATATATCTGTCAAGTTTTCCCAGAACCCTTTATTGAATAGAGTTTCTTTACTCCAATACATATTGTTCCATTTTTTAGTCATAGATTCAATGACCATATAGTCATGAATTTTTTCTTGGCTCTCTATTTTGGTCCAGTGAACTATATGTCTGCTTTTTACGCCAACACCATGCAGTTTTGATTACTATAGTCTTGTGGTATAGTTTGATATCAGGTAGCATAACATCTCCAATTTTATTTTTTCCCAAGATTGCTGTGACTATTTGACATCTTTTGGTTCCATATAAATTTTAGAATAATTTCTTCTAGTACTGTGTAAAATGCCATTGATATTTTGATACTGATTATATTGAATCTATAGTTTGCTTTTAGTAATATGGACATTTTAACAATATTATTTCTTTCCATCCATGAACATGGCACAATCTTCCATTTATTTGTATCATTTTTTGTTGCTCTCTTCAAAGTTTTATAATTTTCTCAGTACAGATATTTTACTTCCTTGGTTTAATTCATTCTTAAATATTTTTATGCAATTGTAAATGGAATTGTTTTCTTAATTTCTCTTTCTGATAATTTGTTATTGGTGTATAAAAGTCAAAATCGTTTTTGAATTTTTTTTGCATCTCGATACATTACTGAATTTATTAATTATAATGGCTTTTGGGTAAAATCTTTGGGGTTTTCTATGTATAGTATCATGTCATCTGTAAATAATGACAATATGATTTATTCTTTTCCAGTTTGGTTGCTCTTTATTTCCTTTCCTTGTCTGATTGTTGAAGCTAGAATTTCCAGTGCTGTGTTTAATAAAAGTGGTGAGAGTGGACATCCTTGTTTTGTTCTTGATTTTAAGAGAGTGCTTTTTAATTTTTCCTTTTGTGTATGAGGTTAGCTTTGTATTTTTCATATATGGCCTCATCATGCTGAGGGAAGTTCCCTCAATTCCCGTGTTGCCAAGTTTTTATCAGAAATAGATGTGAATTTTGTCAAATGTTTTTTGTGTGTCTATTGATATAAATATATATTTTTAACTTTTCATTTTGTTTATGTGGCATATCACATTAATTGATTTGTGGATATCTAATCAACTTTGCATACTAATAATAAATACCACTATTGTCATGTATCACCTTTTTATTGTATTGCTAAATTTTGTTTGTTAATATTTTGTGTAAGATTTTGCATCTATGTTCATCAGGTATATTATCATACAGTTTCCTTATTTTGTAAAATCTTCATTTTGTTTTGGAATAAGGGTAATGGTGGCCTCATAGAAGAAGCGTGGGAGCCACCTCTCTTCTTGAATTTTTTGAAATAGTTTGAGAATAATAGGTGTTAATTCTTCTTTTAATGTTGGTAACATTCATCTGTGAAACAATCTGACCCAGAAATTTTGTTGGGAGCTTGTTGGTTACTGATTTGATTTTTTTTTTTTAGCAGTAATCAGTCTGTCCAAATTTTCTGTTTCTTTTTGAACCAACATTAGAGGATTGTATGTTTTTATGAATATATATATTTCTTCCAGATTGTTTCACTTATTGAGGTATAATTACAGAGTATTTTCTTAATTTTTTTTTGTATTTCTGTGGAATTCATTTTCACTTCTGTTTAATATCTGATTTTATTTATTTGGCTCCTGTTTCTCTCTCTTTTTTTTCTTTTAGGATGAGTTTGTTTAAAGGTTTATCAACTTTGTTTATTTTTTCAAAGAACCAGATTTTTGTTTCCTTGATCTTTTCAATTATTATTTTTTTTAGACTCTAGTTTCTTCATTTCTGCTCTGATCTTTATTGTTTTCTTTCTTGGACTCACTTTGAGTTTTGCTTGCTGTTCTTTTTCCAGTTCTTTTTGATGTAAGGTTAAACTGTTTATTTTATTTTTTTCTTGTGTGTGTGTGTGTGTGTGTTTAGTCTTTTGTTTTTTTTTAATTTTTGGTTTTTTTAAGTAGGCTTGCACTGCTATGAATTTCCTCCTGAGGACTTTCACTTTCTCCCATAAATTCTGGGCTGTTGTGTTTTCATTTTTGTTAGTTTCAAGGTATCTTTTTATTTCTCCCTTGATCTTACTGTTGACCCATTCATTATGTAGTAACATGTTATTTAGTCTCATGTGTTTGTGTGTCATTCAATATATTTTTCTTCTAATTGATTTCTAGTTTCATACTATTGTATACAGAGAAGACACTTGATATAATTTCAATCCTCTTAAATATATTGACACTTGTTTTGTGACCTAACACATGATCTATCTTAGAAAAATACTCCATGTGCACTGAAAGGAGTGTATATTTTGTTGCTTTGGGGGAAATGCTCTAAAAATACCAATTAAATCCATCATGTCTGGCACACTAATTCCATAGTGTGTCATTTAAACAGTGTGTCACTGTTTCCTTGTTAATTTTTTTTTTGTCTGGAAGATCTGTCCATTAGTGTCAGTAGTGTGTTAAAATTTCCAACTATGATTGCATTACTGTCATTCTCCGCCTTTATGTCAGTCAATATTTGTCCTGTTTTGAGTGTATAGATATTACTTAGGGTTATATTTTTCCCTTTATATTATGTAATGTAAAATCTATTTCGTTTGATATAAGTATTGCTACCCCAGTTTTCCTGTTTCTCTGGCTTGAAAAGTCTTTTTTTTTTAACTTTTTATTTTAGTCTGTATTTGTCTTTATATCTAAAGTGGGCCTCTTGTACAGAGAAAACATATGGGTCTCATTTTCTTATCCATTCAGTTACCCTATGTCTTTTGAATGGAGTATTAATCCATTTACATTTGAACTGCTTATTGATAGGTACATAGTTATTGCCACTCTATCATTTGTATTACTGATCTTATTTTGATTGTTTGTTGTCCCCCTTCTTTTTAAAGAAAAAGTGCCCTACCATTTCTTATAATAATGGCTTGCTAGTAGTGATTTTTTTCTACCATATTTTTTCTGGGAAACTCTTGTCTCTCTTTCAATGTTAAGTAATATTTATGATGGATAGAGTAGCATTAGTTATAAGCCATTGATTTTCATCACTGAATTTTCCTAACACATTTTTCTGGCCTACACAGTTTCTGATGAGAAATCAGCTAATAGTCTTATGTGAACTTCTTTGTAAATAACTAGTTGTCATTCTCATGCTGCTTTTAATATTCTCTCTCTTGTATTTTAAATTAGCCATTTAAATTGTAATGTGTCCTGGTATGGGCCTATTGTGGTTCATCTTGTTGGGACTCTCTGCACTTCCTAGCCCAGTATGTCTATTTCTTTCACTATGTTAGATAAGTTTTCAGTCATTATCTTTTCAAATAAATTCTCAATAGCTTGATCTCTCTCTTGTCCTTCTGGTATTCCTCTGATCAAATGTTGGTATGCTTGATGTTTTCCAGAGTCCCCTTAAACTATCCTAAATTTTCTGGATATTTTTTCTGTTCTAATTGAGTGTTTTCTGCTACCTTTTTTTATAAATTGCTGATTCAGTTCTCTCCTTCATATAAACTGCTCTTGATTTCTTCTACTGTATTCTGCATTTCACTTACTATATTCTTCATTTCTGACTAATTCTTATTTATGGCTTCTATGTACTCCTGTATGCATACTGTCACTTTGTTGATGTTATCACTAAGCTTTTTATGCATTTTTAAACCAATGTTTTTTTTAATTGTTAGTTTATTGGGGTGACATTGGTTAACAAAAGATACATAGATTCCAAGTGTACAAGTCTACAGAGCATCATCTATGTGTTGCATTATATGTTTACCACCCAGTATCAGTTCTCTTTCCTCACCACATATTTAGTTCCCCCTTCCTCCCCTCTCACCCCTCTCATTATTCCCCCATCTCTACCCTCTTAACCCAAGGTAACAACTAAGTTATTGACTGTGTCAATAGTTTCCTTGTTGTTGTTTTCACTTTTATATTCCACATATAAGTGCAGACATATGGTTCTTGGATTTTTCTGTTTGGCTTATTTTGCTTAGCATGATGTTCCTGAGGTCCATTTATTTTGTTGCAAATGGTAGCATTTCAACTTTTCTCATAGCTGATTAACATTCCACTGTGCATATGTACCACAGCTTCTTTATCCAGGTTTCTATTGAATGGCTCATAGGTTGCTTCCATGTTTTAGCCACCGTGAACCACACTGCAATGAACATTGAGGTACATAAATCTTTGCATACCAAGGTGTTTAAATTTTCTGGGTAAATTCTCAGAGAGGGGATTGCTGGGTCTTATGGTAACTTCATTCCCAGTTTTCTCAGGAATTTCCACACTTTTCTCCATAGCAGTTGTACCAATTTACATTCCCTCCTTCAGAGTGTGAGAGTTCATTTTCCTGCACATCTTCTCCAGCACTTGTTATTCTTTGTCTCATAGATAATAGACATTCTAACAGGTGTGAGGTGTTATCTCATTGTGGTTTTGAAATGCATTTCCCTAATAACTAATGAGGTTGAGCATTTTTTTATATGTCTGTTGAACATTTGTATATCTTCATAAAATAAATGTCTTTTCAGGTCTTCTGCCCACTTTTTAATTGGGTTGTTTGCTTTTTTGTTGTTGAGTCATACTTTATATATTTTAGATATTACATCCTTTTCAGATGCATTGATTGCAAATAATTTCTCCTGTTTTATTGGCTGTCTCTTTGCTTTGTTGTTGGTTTCTTTTGCTGTGCAGAAGCTTTATACATTGACACAATCCCATTCATTTATTTTTGCTTTTACTTTACTTGCCTTTGAGATCAGGTTCATAAAGTCTTCCTTGAGCCCAAGTTCTGTAAGTTTAACACCAATGTTTTCTTCTATATAGTTTACTGTTTTTGGTCTGATATGGAGGTCTTTAATCCATTTTGAATTAATTTTAGTATAGTGACAGTTCGCAGCTCAGCTTCATTCTTTTGCATGTTTTTCAGGTTTTTCAGTACCATCTTCTGAAGAAGTGTTCTTTTCCCCATTGCATATATTTCACTCCCTTATAAAAATTATTTATCCTAATATTAATGAATTTATTTCTGGGTTCTGTTCCATTGGTTTATGTATCTCTTTTCCTGCCAATAGCAAGCTATTTTGGTTTCTCATGCTTTGTAGTAGAAATTGAAATCGGGGCACATGATACTACCAACCTTATTCTTTTTATGTAGTATCGTTTTGGTGATTTGAGGTCTTTGGTGATTCCATACAAATCTAATAATTTTTTTATCTATTCCATGAAAGTATGTTAGTGGGATTTTTATGGGAATAGCATTAAATCTGTATATTGCTCAGGGTAATATGTCCATTCAAAAAATATTAAGTATCCCTGTCCATGAACACTAAATACCTTTCCATTTCTTTGTGTCCTCTTCAATGTCTTTTAAAAGTGTCTTATACTTGTCCATGTATAAGTCCCTCAGATTCTTTGTTAAGTTAATGTCTGGGTATTTTACTCTTTTGAGGGAATTACAAAATGTATTTATTCTCTCATTTCTTTTTCTGAAGATTCATTGTTTGTATGTAGAAATGCAAGTGAGTTTTGTATGCTCATTATTTATCCTGCAACTTTATTGTATTTGTTTATTATTTTCTGGAAGAGTCTTTAAAATTTCCTATATAAAGGATCATGTCATCTGAAAAAAATAAAAGTTTAAATTCTACTGTTCCAATTTCTTCTTGCCTGATTGTTCTGATTAGAATTTCCAATATTATATTGAATAGCAGTGGCATCAGGAGGCATTCTTGTCTTGTTCCTGATTTTAAGGGAATAAACTTTAGCTATTCCCCATTCATTATATTAGCTGAGAATTTTTTATCTATGGCCTTTCTTATGTTGAGGTAATTTCCTTCTATACTCATTTCATTCAGTGTTTTGATCATAAATGGATGTTGTATCTTGTCAAATGTTTTTTCTGCATTAATTGATATGATCATATGGTTTGTATCTTTTAGTTTGTTTATGTGGTATATCACACTGATTGATTTTTGTATATTGAACCGTTCTTGTGTTTGTGTGATGAATCTCACTTGATTGTGGTGTATAATCTTTTCAATGCATTGTTTTATTCTATTTGCTAATATTTTGTTTAGAACTTTTGCATCTGGGTACATCAGATATATTGTTCTGTCATTTTCTACTTGGTATTATTTTTACCAGGTTTTGGTATTAGGGTTATGCTGGCCTCATAGAATCAGTTAGGAAGTATTGCCTCTTCTTCAATTTTATGGAAGAATTTGTGGAGGATAAACATTAGTTTTTCTTTGAATGCTTGATAAAACTTATTGGTGAGACAATCTCGTCCTTGGCTTTTGCCTTTGGGGAAGCTTTGGATGATTGTTTTAATTTTCTTACTGTTAATTGATTTATTTAGGTTGTTCAGTTTTTCTTGGTTCTGTCTAGGTGAAATATATGTTTCTAGAAACTTGTCTGTTTTTTCAAGGTTGTTAAATTTGGTGGCATAGTGTTGTTCATAATATTTTCTAATGAATATTTGTGTTTCTATGGTGTCAGTGGTAATCTCTTTTTTTCATTTCTAATTTGGATTATTTTGTATTTTTCTCTTTGCCCCTTGGTGAGCCTCAGTTTGTCAATATTCCTGATTATTTTCAAAGAACCCTCTGTTCATTGTGTTAATTTCTCTATCATTTTTCTGTTTTCTATTTCATTTAGTTTTGCTCTAGTTTTTATTATTTCCTACCTTCTGATTTTGGACATTTTTAAAATTATTTTTCTGGTTCTTAGAAATGGAATGTTAGAATGCTCACTTGTGCTTCTTTTGTCTGGTTTTTGAGATAGGCTTGTAATAATATAAGTTTTCCTCTTATTACTGATTTTGCTGCATCCCAATAATTTTGATACATTGTATTTTCATTGTATTAGTTTTTAGGTATTTTTAATCCTTCTTTGATACAGTCATATTTTAATAACATGTTGTTTAATCTCCATGTATATGCATTTTTTCTGCTTTCTTTTTTGCAGTTAACCCCCAATTTTACAGCTTTGTGGTCTGAGAATACACTTGGTATGACTTCAATTTTTATTAAATTTGCTGAGGCTAGTTTTGGGTTCCAGCATATCCTTAAGAATTTTTCATTTGCACTGGAATAGAATGTATAGTCTTTTTTTTTTTTTTTTTTTTTTCTTTTTGGTATGTGGGTAGCTCCCTGACTGGGAATCGAACCCAGGCCGCAGCGCTGACAGCGCTAACACCGAAGCCTTAAGCCACTACACCACCAGGGAACTCCCAGAATGTATAGTCTTATAAGATAAAGGGTCTTGTAAATATCAATTATTTCTAATTGTTGTAATGCATCTTTTAGACTTGATATTATTTTATTAATTTTCTGTTTGAATGCTCTGTTATGGCTGTAGATGTTTAATAGTCCTAAATTATAGTAGGGCTGTTTAGTCCCCTACTATAATTATTATTTTGTCTGTTCTACGTTTTAGACTTTTAGGAGTTGCTTTACAAATTTTGGTGCTTCCTGGGAGGGCATATATATTGATGAGTTTCATGTCTTCTTGTTATATTATCCCTTTTATCATTATGAAATGTTCACATTTGTCTCTCATTAGCTTTTTTATCATGAAGTCTGTTTCATCAGATTTGAGTATGGCAACTCATGCTTTTCCCTGGATGCCATTAGGAAGACTGTTTGTTACCTTTTCACTTTGAGTCTTTGTTTGTCCTTCTGGGTAAGCTGTGTCTCTTGGAGATAGGATATAGATAAGTTTTGTTTTTTAATCCAGTGAGCTACTTTGTGCCTTCTTTTTGGTGAATTCAGTCCTCTTTTACTTAGGGTCATGATTGATATATGAAGGTTTCTTATGGCCATTTTGACCTCTGGGTTTTGCTTGTTCTGTGTTTCAGTTTCTTTTTTGCTTTTTTCTCACTGTCTGTTTTTATAGTTTGATAGTGCTTTATAATTTTTTCTTCTGCTTCCTTTTTTTTTTTTTTTGGTTGGTTGGTGTGTCATGGTTTTAGATTTTTTTAGCATTTTTCTGAGTAGTTACCATGACATTTATGAAAAGAAAAGTTTCATATATGTAGTGCCTTTTTTTCTTATGCATATTTATAATTTCTATTCTCTTTCAGAAATTCAAACCTGTACATTTTTTTCTTTTAATACTTTTGTTGTCCCAACTTTTTGCCACTTACTTTGGCTTTTTGTTTGAGGTTAAATAGACTTCTCCAGTATTTTTTGGAGTGTGGGCCTTTTGTTAGAGAATACCCTTAGCTTCTGTATATCTGAAAAAAAATATTTATTCTTACTTCCTATCTGATGGATAACTTTGTTGGATATATTATTTTTGGCGGTAGTTTCTTCGTTTAATATTTTGAACATATGATTTCACTTGAAGAGTTTCTGCTCAGAAGTCTGATGACAGCCTGATAAGCTTTCTTTTGATGGCTATAATTATTTTTCCTCTGGGTGCCTTGACAATTCTTCCTTTATTTTTGATTTTTGACATCTTCAGTATAATGTGCCTTGGAGAAGGTCAGGTAGGATTCAAGTAGCTTGGGATCCTGTTTACTCTTTGATTTTGGGTTTCAGTTTTTCCCATAAGTTTAATAAGTTTTTGTGTGCTATTTTTTAAATTAAGCTTTCATTGGAATTTTGTTCTGTTTCTTTTGGTGTTCGTATTATTCTAAAGTTTTTCTTTCTAATGTGGTCACATAGTTCTTTTGAAGATCTTTGTTTATTTTTCTTTGTGTTTTTGTTTGTTTGTTTTTTTGTTTTTTTGTGTTTTTAGGTTCACAAATTTCTGTCTTTTTCCTTCTGTTCAATTTCCATGTTTCTATCTTTGATGTCACTATTTTTTCCACCTGGTTGGCCCTGGTTCCTATGTTAGTCCATGCTTTATTTCTTTTATTGTATTGTTTGTATTCTTAATTTCCATTTTAGTTATTTATAGTTTCAATTCCTTTGTTAAAGTGTTTTTTTCAGAGATTTTGTTCTGAGATAATTTTTCTGAATTTGAGTATGTTGCAAACATTCCTTGAGCTCTCTGTATGTTTTTAGGACTGCGATCTTAAATTTGGTGTAATTTAGATCACACATTTCCACGTCTATTACTTCCTTTTCTGAAGGTTTTTCATCTTCTCTCTGAGACACTTTATTTCTGAGGGAGCTCATTGTAGTTGATGTCTTTCTCTTCCTAGCCATGAAGACTCTTTCCCCTGGCACATATGGAGAGATCTTTTTTTTCACTTCCCGGTTTCTGTAACTATAGCATCTTACAGTATTTTATCTTGGTTGTTCGATTTTCTCACCTTCAAAGCTTTCCTGGAGGGTGGGCTTCTATTCATTGACTCGGTTGCCTTGGTTTTGATGAACGCTTTCTTTGAGAAAGTGTGGTGGGTGATATTTTCTTCCTCTGAGATCGATGCAAGCAGAGGTTGTTGTGCTTTTGTTTTATAGTTTTCCAGAGGCTTCCTGCTAATTCCTGTGTGTGTGTGTGTGTAGTTTGGGGTGGGTGCTGGGCTTGATTGTGGCACAGGGTAATGGCGGTTTGGGGGAAAGTACAGGGAAGCAGCCAGGCTCTATGTACTCAGTTTCTGCCTAGTGGCAGGGGCAGTATGATTTATTGCTGCTGTTTGTCCCTAGGTTGCTCACTACCTTGGGTGCTGACTCAGCTGTAAAACAGGCCTGTCCTTATGTCAGGAGTACTAATGGCTGGAGCAAGCACATTCTGCAGTATAAACCCATCAGGAGAGTGCTGAGCTGTGCCTGGCCCTCCATCAGAGTTTACCAGAGCTCAGGTGGCTATGTACCAGAAAGCAAGCTTCTCCTTCCATCAAGAGCACACCAGAGCCCTTGAAATGTGTGCCAAAAAGCAAAGTTAGTCCTTTGGCAGAAGTGCACCAGAGCCAGGAGGGTGTGTTCCACAAAGCAAGCTTGGCCCTCCATCAGAAATACACCAGAACCAGGGGTGTGTGTGCAATAAAGCAAGCTTGGCCTTCCATCAGGAGCACACAGGGAAAGTCATGAACCATTGACACTGCCTTTCTCTCTTCTTTATAGTCCGAGTTTCACCCAGGTTTTTGTTTTGTTCTCGTTAGTGACTCCCTGGCTGTCAGTGCTTATTTTCAAGCTGGTCAAGGGCCAATTGTTGGGTCAGTTTGGCTGAGTCCCTATTTTAACCCCAAGCACTTTAGTATGCCTTTGTTAAGGCCCTATCACATCCACCACATAGCAGTCTGGATGGGGCCTTAGCACTTTTCTGTTCAAGCTTCGGCTTTATTTCATCCCCTCTCAGGACTTCCACTGTCCACTCCTCCACCCACCCAGGATCATGCTGTGTTTCAGCCCATTACCCCTGGCTCTCTCCTCGGTCCTTCTTCTGCCAGCCCGGGATCACATTATGCAGCCCCGTCTCTGCACTGCCTCCTTCCCTTTTCTTCCATTTGCCTTTCTTTCTCTGACCTTCAGATATTTCCTTGGGGTGGGTAGATCTCTCAGCTGAGGCTGTGTTACTTGGGAATTCCCTTCTCAGATTTTGCCTGTTCAGCTTTTAATTTCCAGGAGAGGTTTCGGGGACATCCTCTCCTACTGCCATCTTGATTACACTCTGACTATCTTTTTCAATTATTTTTATTAGCATGGAAATCTGAAGATCCATTCATGTTGTCAAAAATGAAAAAACTATTTCATCTTTTCTTATGGCAAAGTAGTATTCCACTTTATATATGAACCACACATTCTTTATCCAGTTATCTATTGCAAGACACTTTGATTGTTTCCATGTCTTGGCCACTACAAATAATTCTGCATTGAACATAGGGGTACATATATCTTTATGAATAAATGTTTTCAGATGTTGGAGGGAGCTACCCAGGAAAGGCATGACTGGGTTGAATAATCCTTTATGTAATTTTTTGATGATCCTCCATAATATTTACCATAACTGGTGTATGAATTTACATTTCCACCAGCAGTGTATGGGAGTATTATTTTCTCCATCGCCTCTCCAACACTTGTTATTACTTGTCTTGTTGATAATAGCCATTCTAACAGGTGTAAAATGGTATTTCATTGTGGTTTTGATTTGCCTGTCTCTAAAAGCTATTGAAGTTGAGCATATTTTATGTTTGCTATTTGTATGTCTTCTTGGTAGAAATTTCTGTTCAGGTGCTCTCCCCATTTTAAATTGAATTGTTTGTTTGTTTTGTTGTTGACTTGTATATGTTATTTATATTTTTTTGATATTAAGCCATTATCAGGGTTGTTGTTTGCAAATATCTTTTTCCATGTGGTTGGCTACCTCTTTGTTTTGTTAATGATTTCATTTGATGTGAAAGAGGTTTTTAGTTTTATATAGTTCTATTAATTTTTTTTTTGCTTTTACTTCTCTTGCCTTTGAGGTTAAATTCTTGGAATCTTCTTTAAATGCAAGGAGCATACTTTTAGAAGAGATTTTTTATTCTATGCAATTTATTGTTTCAAGTCTTATGTTTATGTATTTGATTCATTTTGAGTTAATTTTTGTGTGCATTGACAGATAACAGTCTAGTTTCATTCTTTTACATGTGGCAATCCAATTTTCCAGCACCATTTATTGAAAAGTCTTTTTTTCCATTATATGTTTTTGACATCTTTATTAAAAATTAACTGCTTGTATATATGTGAGTTTATTTTTGGAGTTTCAATTCTATTCCACTGGTCTGTGTTTCTGTATTTGTGCCAATACCATGTTGTTTTAAGTATTGTCACTTTGTAGTAATACTTTGAAGTCAGGGATTATGATCTCTTTCATCTTGTTCTCTTCTTTTAGGATTGCTTTAGCTAACCAGGGTCTTTTGTAATTTCATATAAATGTGATAGTTTAGCAAGTTGACAGTTGGAAGCCTTTCTATTTATTTCCAGAAGGTAGTGCTATATAACAAGTTTTTGGGTTTTCCTATCAGAAGTGATTTGCTGCTAATGAAATCATGTTTGTAAAAATCAAACAACAAAAATATAAACCAACAAACAAAACAATGATGTTAAAAAATGGGTGGCTGGCTGCAGAGTGAGTGAAGGTGTTTGCTTAACAACTGGAGATTTGGGAGCACCCATGGCCTGGTAAAGGAATCCTCAAATCAGGGAATTCTAGAAATTGAACCACTTGTAATCTGGGGGCATACAGCAAGAAAAAAATTCCATTTCATTCTTTGTCTGCCTTCTTCTCCTTTTTTCAGCTTTCAGCTCTAACACATTTGCATGATCAGAACCATACTCACCTTTTCTACCCTCTATGTACTTGGCCAGCAATGTTGAGATTGCCCTATTGCTACTTCTGCCTCTACCACTAACACTCCCTTGGATTCACAGCTTTCTCTAAGTTCCAATCCACCCACGTTCAAATGCACAGATAAAAGAGTCCATTGGGTATCCTGGTGTGCTGAGCAGAAGGATACTTGCTTGGTTATGTGTGTCAAAATTGTTTTAAATCAAAGGGGAGAAACATGTATTGATATAACCTTCTCTCTTAGAACTCCTTTTGTTGCATCTCACAAGTTTGAGTATGTGTTATTCCTATTTTCATTTTATTTCAATATCTTTTTGAATTTTTTAAAAAATTTCATTTGCCCAATTTGTTATTCAGTTGTATGTTGTTTAATCTCCACATGTTTGTGTATTTTTCCATTTTTTATAATTTATTTTGAATTTTATTCATACCACTGTGTGTAGAAAACATAGTTGATATAATTTTAATCTCAAAATTAACATTTGTGTTGTAGTCTAACATGTGATTTATTCTGCAGAATGTTCCATGTGCACTTGAGAAGAATGTATGTTCTGTTATTTTGGGTTAGAATGTTTTATATATATCTGTTAGAGTTATTAATTTATAATGTTATTCAAGTTCTCTTTCCTTACTGATTTACTACTGTAGAGTTGTCTATATGTCTCTCCAATTCAGTAAATGTGTGTGTGTGCCATATATTGTGTGAGCTCTATTATTTGGTATCTGTATAATTACATATATTGTCATACTTTGACCCTTGTAACAAAGTTGTACTTGAATTCTATTTTGTGTGATATTAGTATAACCACCCCAATAATGTTTTCTTACTATTTACACAGAATGTCTTTTTATATCCTTTCACTTTCAATCTATTTGTGTTTTTGCATTTAAAGTTAGTTTCCTATAAGGAGGACATAGTTTGGTCATTTTAATTTAATCTGTTATGCCCATCTCTGTTTTTGATCAGAGAATTTAATAAACCTACATTTGAAGTGGTTACTGAAAAGAAAGGAGTTACTTCAGCTATTTAGCAATTTGTTTACAATGTGTATTATACTGTTTTTGCTATTTAATTTCTTCATTATTGCTTTCCTTTGCATTTTTCTAGTGAATTATATTTATTACTTTTTCTCTCTTTTTTTGGTTATAATTCTATTTATTTTTGTGGTTAAACTAAGGATTATATCTAGTATCTTAAATTTAAAACAATCTAGTTTTAAGTGATACCAGCTTAACTTCAATAGGATAAAAATTCTGCCATTATAAAGCTTCATCTTACACAATTTTTATGTTGATTGTTATAAATTCCATCTTTATAATGACATGTGAACACTAACATTTATATTTATCTTTTATGCATTTGTCTCTTAAACATTGTAATAAATTTTAAATAATAAAATAATATTTACTCAGGTATTTATCTGTATCAGAGGATTTTTTTAAGTATAGCTTTCAGTTATTGTCTAGCTTTTATTTCAACCTCAAAAATTCTCATTAGCATTTATTGTAAAGCAGATGTAATTATAATAACACCTAGCTTTTGTTTATCTGAAATATCTTAATTTCTCTCTTTGATTTTTGAGGTTTTGCTGTACATATAACTTTTTTCTTACAGTTATTTGTTTTCAGTACTTTAAATATGTCATTCTCTGTCTTCTGGCTTCCAAGATTTCCACTGAGAAATTTGCTGAAAATCTTATCAAGGATCTACTTTACAGTATGAGTTACTTTTCTCTTGTCACTTTCCAGAGTCTTTTTTTGTCTTTGTCTTTTAACAGTTTGAGTATAAAGTGTCTACATATGTGTATAATTTTGTTTGTCCATTTTAAAGTTCATTGAGTTTCCTGCATTCATAGATTCAATTATTTCACCAAGTTAAGCAAGATTTCAAATAATGCTTTTGCTTTTTTTTATACTTTCTCCATTCTGAGCACTTATGGTGCATATGTTTGTCTGCTTGATGGTGTCCACAAATCTTTTATGCCTTGTTCAATTTACTTGATTTTTTTTTCTATTCCCCAGGCTCAATAATTTCTATCATCATATTTTTAAGTCTAGTGATTCTTCTTTCTACTTGTTCAAATCTGCTTCTGAGCACATTTAGTAATATATTTTTTTCATTCCTTTTGCTTTTCAGCTCTAGAAAAAATATATATTTTTTATAATATATTATTTGTTATCACTTTATGTATATTCTCATTTTGTTCATGCATAATTTCCCTGATGTCCTTTAATACTCTGTCCATGTTTTTTATTATTTCTTTGAGCATATTTTAAATAACTGTTTTCAATTAAGTATCTATTGATAGGTGAATGGATAAAAAAAGTAGTGTGTGTGTGTCTGTGTGTGTGTGTGTGTGTGTGTGTGCATGAGGATTGTCAGGTACATATCCAACCATATAACTTCTGTAACTATTCTTGATATATATGTGAATATGAAAGCTGTCTGGAAAAAAACCCATCCATTGTTAAAATAACAAAAATGGTTACATGGCTGGATATGTACCTGATAACCCTTATAGACACACACACACACACACACACACACACACACACACACACACACAAAATTAAGGACTATTCAACCATGAAAAAGAATTAAACTTTGCCATTTGTGACAACATGGATAGACTTTGAGGGCATATGCTAAGTAAATTGTGTCAGAGAAAGACAAATAGTCTGTGATCTCATGTATATGTTGATTCCAAAAAATAAACATTATGGATACTGAGAAGAAATTGCTGGTTTCCAGAAGCAGAGATAGGGTGAATGAAATGAATAAAGAGGGTCAAAAGGTACAAACTTCCACTTATAAATTAAGTAAGTCATGAAAATATGATGTAAATTACGGTGATTATTGTTAATAATACTGTATTCCATATTTCAATGTTTGTAAGAGGTAGATCTTAAAAATTCTCATTATAAGAAAAAAATTATAACTGTTTGGTGATGGATGTTAACTAATCTTATTGTAATAATTTAGCAATATATACAAATATGGAATCATGTTTTACACCTAAAGCTAATATACTGTATGTCAGTTATTTATAAATGAAAGAGTTGTTCTAACATCCTTGTAGCAGAAATGTTGCCTGTATTTCCTCAAGAATGGCTTCTGCCAATTTATTTTGTTTAATTGAATGAATCATACTTTACTGTTTCTTTGTGTGCCTCATGATTTTTTTGTTTAAAACTGGATATTTGAAGATTATAGTTTGATATCTCTTTAAATCAGATTCTCTACCTTTCCTAGAGTTTTCTGTCTTTTTGTTGAAGGCTGTCATAGTCTATTTAGTGACATTATCACATTTGTTTTTACAAAAAGACTCTAGTTTTTATGTGGGGCTGCAACAGTCTCTGTTTCAAAGCTTGTGTTCAGCTAGTGTTTTAATAGGTTTTCTTGAATGTCAGAGGCTAATAAACACACAAATGGTACCACCATTTTCAGTATTTTTAGATAGGCCCTGTGCCTGGACATTCCTTCAACATTTAGGTAACCTTGCTCTTCACCTACAAATCAGACTTATGAGAAAGTGTAGGGTCTTCTAAGACATTTTTTGAGCATATCATTTGCTCTGGGCCTAAGCATAGCCTTTTAAATTTCTCCATATATACTATTGCTTTCAAGTATATTAATTTTCCAGAGAAATTCTCCCCAGCTTTTTTTTTTTTGATCTTACATGGTCTAGTGCATGTTTCATCATATATTTTTGCCTCAGGCATCTGTAGATTGTGATTTCAGCTTCCATTAGTTTTAAACATTGCCTAGTGCTTTTCAGACTAACCATCCAAGTTAGGAAAAGCAGAGATAAGCACTTTGTGTCAATCTTTTAAGCAGCTTCCAGACAAGTTAGAACAGACATAACACAATAATTTGCAAATAAGTTATGCTTTGCTGTCTCTGGAACCAAATATCAGGGTCTCAGTCTGGGAACACAGGCTTCCCTCTTCAATACTACTGCTGTGCTGGGGTTGGAGGTAAGCAATAATCAGTAAAAATATCAGGGAGTTTTCTACAATTTTAATTTATTCTTTAATTCAACATTCATTTGGTTGCTGTAAGCCTTTTACTATTTTCCAGCATTGGCTCTGGAAATAGTTTTCATTATTTCTGGCTTATTTTTCATTGTTTTTGTGGGGAGATAGGGATTTAGAACTGTGTACTTGCTCAAGACTGAATATGTTTGTCTTCTCAAATTTATATGTTGAAACCTAATCCTCAGTGTGACAGTATTTGGAGGTGGGGGCTTTGGGAAGTGATTATATAATGAGGGTTGAACCCTCAAAATGAGATCAGTGACCTTACAAAACAACACAGAATGCTCTCTCAATCCTCCATTATGTGAAATCACAGTGAGAAGATGCCTTTCTATGAACTGTAAAGCAGGTTCTTACTAGAAACCCAGTCTGCTGACACCTTGATCTTGAACCTCCCAACATTCAAAACTGAGAAAAATCAATATGTGTTGTTTAAGCCACTCAGTTTATGGTCTTTTCATTATTGTAGACTGAATGAACTAAGACACTATAATTTAGTTCAAGTCATTCCCTTAAATAGAGATTTTTAAGGATCACATTTGTTTTATTTTATTTTATTTTTTACTTTTTTTAAAATTTTTTTTATTATTTTTTTATTTTATTTATTTTTTTAAATTCATTTTTATTGTTAGACTTATTGGGGTGACATCTGTTAGCAGGGATTACATAGGTTTCAGGCATACAATTCTACAGTGCATTGTCAACTTGATGTACAATAAGTTCACCACCTAATGTGACTTCTCTTTCCATCACCTTATATTTAGCTTCCCCCCCCTCCTCTCCCACCCCCTCCCCTTTCTCCCCTCCCTAACCCACTCGTCCCCAAATAAACATTAAACTATTGATTGTGTCCATGGGTTATTTGTTTGTTCATTTCTTTTTTTCTTTGCTTTCAGTTTTATATTCCGCATAT
>PVJL010013783.1:0-15451 GCA_004026885.1 Lyroderma lyra
CCTTTGTCCTGTTCTCAGGCAGTCACCCTCCTTTCCCTGCTTGTCAGTCTTCTCATCACGTCTTTCCAGATACTGCACTGACCTCGTTGGACATGTCTGCACAGCTGCTTCAGGCCTGGACAGCTTGGAGGCTTGCTTTTGGTGCAGCTTTCCCTGTGGGTCTGCGTTTCCTGAGCGAGGCCATTGCCGTGTGTATTTCCCTCTGGGTGCATTTCTTCAGAATACTTCTGTGGCTCAAGTTCATGTCTTTAGCCTCAGTGCCGGTTTCTCTTCACCCTTAGCAGCACTCCAGTTCTCTTCTTACTTCAGTTTTCTTCCTCTTTTTCAGTCTGTTCTGCGAGTTTGGCTGGGAAGTCACTCACCCTCTTCCTGACTTTGGCATTCTCTGAGTCGTCATTCACTTAGAAAAGAAAAGAGAGACCAAGTACATAAATGCCATGTAAAAAAACAAATGACCACAAACAGCGAAATCTCATTTGACTGCTGTTCCCAACCTCTATCCCCACAGTCAGTAAGAGCGTTTGTGAATTCTTCAAGGCCATTTTAAATTCCTTTGAGAACTACGTGTACATAACACACATCACACACACACGATTTTAGGTTTTCTTCCCTCCAGTTTTATCTAGGATGTTCCTTTTAACTCAGCCGATGTTTTTGTTATGGTTAGGAGAGGCAGTCAAGCGCAGCCTCTCCTCTCTGGCCTAGCAGCATGACTGGCCTTAAGCAGGGAGCATTTCCTTGAAGAGATGAGGAGCCCTCTCAGCCTGTGCTGGGGGCGTGCCTTGTGGGGGCGTGTCTTTCCCTGTTCGGTACTGAATGCACACCTGTTCGTGGTGCTTGAATGTGTGTGTCAGTGGCCTCAGGGCCACTCCTGTTTTCTGTGTTACAGCCCTCTTCGGCAGGGGGTTGAGTCTTTCAGCTGCAGCGTGAACCGCACTGCTTGTATCCACACCATGGGCACTGCCTCGCCTGTCCAATGGTTCCGCTCATCATGGGGGCCCAGTGCTGGGTCTTGTGTGCTCTTTCTCTTTTCTCTTGCTGTAAGTAAACCCTGTACCCCTTGGGCCTTGTGTGTGTGTGTTCTGTTCTCAACAACTTAGTATTATGCTCAGGTCTCTTTTATGGGTAGCACTTACCTGCTTTTTAACCCTTTGGTACTGAAAAAAAATTTCCTCTCACCCAGTGCTGAATATTTTGTGCAAAATTTGAGCCAAAATATGAATTTCACAGCAGATCAATTATAGTTGGAGTTTATGTTAATTTCTTCCTAACTAACCTATAAATGAACCTAAAACAGCTAAATACTAATAACAAATGAAACTTGAAGAAAACATGTATTTTTTTCAACATAACGTACTCAATATTGTCAGTACTGGCAAAAATCATTCCAAACATTGTTTTTGAGTTAACAAGGAGCCGACTTGCACCTGGTACTCTGACTCATCACAATAGGCAAAGCCTAAAAGTAACGCTAGGTGCTGCCCCAAGCAGATGCAGTTGAAGTAATTAGTATTGTTGACTTCTTTCAACGCGTAAGCATGGCTGCAGCACTAGCCCCCTAGATGTCGACTTTAGTTGCCTCCGGCACCCAGCCCCTACGGTCGACCACACACCAAAAGGGTTAATCTTGGCTGCACAGCCTGACCACCCAGGGAACAGTGAAACAGGTGTGTTGATGCTTAAGGGTCTAGTGTGTGGTGTGTGGTATTTCATCCTATAAAGTGCTACATTTTTATTTAGCTGTTTTGATGGACAAGTAGGTTATTTCCAACATTTTGTTGTTAGAGTGCTCTACTCAACACCTGTGTAAGTGTCTGTATACCTGCACAAGCCTTTTTTACTCTCCAGGGAGATTTCCTACCAGTGAAATTCCTGGGGCCTAACTAATGTGACTTTTTAGTTTTGCTACAGACTTTCAAACTACCTTTCCTGGTGGCCATATAAATTTGCACTTCTCTCAGTGGTTTGTGCCCTTTTTTTTTTTGGCATAAGAGATTTTTAAATACTGATGTAATCATGTATCACTCTTTTCCTTTTGTTTTCTGAAAAACTCCTTGCTTACCCTAGGGTTCTTTCCCTTTTGTTTGTTTGTTTGTTTTTAAGTCTTTAACTGTAATTCATTTTGTGTGTGATCTTCTGTTTTTATTGGCCTAGCCAGTTGTCCCTACGTGTGTCATTGAGGTACCTGTTCTTTCCACTGTCTCGTAATGCTGTGTATGTCATATGCCAGGTCTGTACACGTGTAGAAGTCTTGGTCGGGATTCTGCACTATTCTTTATATCTGCTGTTTGCATGTTCCTTCAGTCATACACACTTTTAATTACTGTATTTTTATAATAAGCATATTATTTGGTAAAACGAACCTTTTGATCTTTAAACAGTTATCTTGGCTATTGTTGGCCTTTTACTCATTCATGGGAATTATAGAGTATGCTTACCAAGTCTGAAGAAAAGTTATATTGGGGTTTTGTCTGTAAAATCTATTTTGCTGTGTAATAGATTTTATAGATTTTATGTTAATTCAGGAAGAACTGACATCTTGAAACTACTAGTCTTTCTGTATTTCATTCAGATCTGTTTTGTCTTGTGGTGGTTTATTGTTGAGGGCTTGTACATTTTTTATTAGCTTTATTTCTGGGTATTTTGTGGTTGCTGCTGCTACTGTGTTGATTATTTTTGTAATTGGTCATTACTGGTGTATTGGAAAGTTATTGATTATATATTAATTGTATATTCAGCCTACTTAATGACCTCCTATATCAGTTCTAACAGTTTTTCAGTTGATTCTCTTAGATATTTTAGATAGATGTTCATATCATTCATAAGTACTGTATTTTTCTGTGTATAAGATGATGCTTTTGTCTAAAATTGTTAGCCCCCAAAATTGGGGGTCGTCTTATATATGGGAGTATCCAGTTGATACTGATTTTTTAATGTTGGATTAGAAAAGTAGGGGCCATCTTATACACAGGCAAATACGGTAATATTAGCTTTGGCCATTTCTTTTCTAACAGGTTTCTGAATATTTCTTTTTTCTTGCTTAATTGCATTGGCTAGGATTATGTGCTTGATATTTCCTGATTTTAATTGAAGGCTATTAATATATTCTCTATTTAGTGTTACATTTGCTGTAAATTTCTCCTGGTTTTTCCCCCATCTCAAGTGGAAGAGTTACACTTTATTTTTGGATTGCTAAGAATGTGTACCAAGTAAGATTTTCATCAAATGTGTTTTTGCACCTATTGACATCATCTGTGATACTTGTTTTTTCATTCTATTGATATGTTAAACGAATCTTGCATTCCTGTGATAAATCTCACTTCGTCATGGGTATGATTCTTAGATGTGGCTGGATTTGGTTTGCTATTATTTTGTTGAGAATTTTTGCATTTATATCATAAAAGACATTGATGTGTCTGGTTTTGGTATCAGGGTAATACTGGCCTTGTAAAAAGAATTGGGAAGTGTTCCCTCCTGTTCTGTTTTTCTGAAGAGTTTGGGAAGAATTGGCATTATTTTTTGCTTAAATATTTGGTAGAATATAGCTGTGAAACCATCTGGGCCTTGGCTTTTCTTTGTGGGTAGTTTTAGACTACCAGTTCAGTCTCTTCACTCGTTACAAGTCTATTCAGATTTGTTTCTTCTTGAGTCAGTTTCATCAGTTTGCGTTTCATAGTGGCTTGTCAGTTTCATCTAAATATTTAATTCATTAGCAAAAATATATTTTAAAATCTTTCTGTGAAGTCAATATGTTTCCTCTTTCATTTCTGATTTATGTGATTTGAGTCTTCTCTCTTTTTTTATTTGTAAGTCTAGCTAAAGGCTCATCATTTTATTGGTATTTTCAATGAACTAACTTTTGATTTCATTGATTTTTTTTTTCCCTCTGTTTTTCTCATCTGTTTCATTGATTTCCATTCTGTTTTTTATTATTTCTTTCCTTGTGCTTGCTTTAGGTTTAGTTTAATTTGCTCTTTTTTCAGTGCTTTTAGGTAAGACGTTAGGTTATCGATTTGAAATTATATATATATAATATATATATATATATATATTTCTGTACATATTTTATTGTATTCTGGGATATTGTCTTAGTTTACCTTCAGATGTGACCATCTAGCCCTGGTCTGCTTGATACTGCAGCCAGCACTGTGCAAATGCTCATGTGCCCTTATCTCATACATCCACAGGTGATCCGAAATAACAGGATCAAGCAGCACCGTTGTCTCGCTTCCCTCCTGAACAGTGATATTGGTTATTTCAGTCTCTTGCCAGTGACATCTAATGTCCCAGCAAATGACATTGTCCTCTGTGTTGCTGAAAAGCTACTCACTCCCGTGGTCCCCACAGCAACGTGGCTAATGTGGGCTTGGTTTACACTCTGCTGCGTAGACCCAGAGCAGGAGTGATGCCTCCAGGCAGGTGGTATGCTGCCCATCCAGCTCAGGCCCAGGCTTCGAGGGAGCGAGGGCGCCTTCAGATGGTAAAGAAGGAAGAAGATGATGAAGACTATGCTCCAGTACAGGCTGCCAGGCCACAGACACTCAACCGCCCTGGCCAGGAGCTCTTCCGCCAGCTCTTCCGCCAGCTTCGCTACCACGAGTCGTCCGGGCCCCTGGAGACCCTGAGCCGGCTCCGGGAGCTCTGCCGCTGGTGGCTGAGGCCTGACGTGCTCTCCAAGGCCCAGATCCTGGAGCTGCTGGTGCTGGAGCAGTTCCTGAGCATCCTGCCCGGGGAGCTCCGGGCCTGGGTGCAGCTGCATCATCCCGAGAGCGGTGGGGAGGCTGCGGCCCTGCTGGAAGAGTTGCAGAGAGACGTCCATGGGGCAGCATGGACGGTGAGTGGGAGCAAGGGCAGTGCCGGTGGACCGGCTTAGCTGGCGGTGGGTCCCCCAAAGCTTCAGCACCGAGGAATGCAGGAGCTGTCTTCCTTTCTCATTTCCACGGCACCTGAGCAGCTGAGAATTGGACCCTAAACCAGGGACCTCGTAGCAGGCAGCCCTTCCTGCCTTCCCAGAGGACTGTCACTTCAGGAAGAGGGTCAGCAAGTAGCAAAAAGAACAGCAACAAATTTGTGGACACTGACTTAGGGCAGGCCTGGCATACGTTTTCAGGGCGAGGGCTACTTCTCCAAGTGTCCGGTCCACTAGCTACTTACTTTTTCCAGGCAGTCGCCCCAAAATTGATGGACCACAATTGACCTCTTACCCCCCCACCCCCAACTTAGAGTTTACAGAGTCTGTCTCCACAGTTACCTAATTGATGCTGACTTGTGTAGTGGGGGTGCTGTCTTTTGCTTGTAAAGGGGAGGGTTAGAGTCTGGGCTCTTGGCTTCTGAGTACATTGTAAGACCTAAAGGAGCAGTCAGTCTACATGTACCATTTTGCCTTTTTCTCAGTAAGGTTTTGAAGATTTGTTCTGTGCGGGGGTGAGACTTCACTCCACAGCCTCAGTGTTTTTGCCCACACTGTTGTCTTTTCCAGAACCTCAGTTTACTGAAAAGAAAATGCAAACCTGATCTAACAGTGCGGGTTTGTTCAGTATGTATTTGAGGGCCTGCCCTGGCCGTGGCTCCGGAGACAGAGCTGCAGTCCCCGGGCCAGCAGTAGAGCAGTGCCTCCTTTAAAGTACGTGCTCCCCACCCATTTGGCCCACACAGTCAGGCTTCCCAGGGCTTCCTTTGTCTTTGGAGGTTTTCTTTCTTTTTTTTTTTTTTGCTTTTTGGTATGTGGGTAGCTCCCTGACCGGGAATCGAACCCAGGCCGCAGCGCTGACAGCGCCAATGCCAAAGCCTTAAGCCACTACACCACCAGGGAACTCCCGGAGGGTTTCTTTTTTAAGAGCATTTATCATTTTTGTAGTATAGGCTTCATTAAAATTGCTATTTCTACAAAAATATGTGTAATTCTACACATACGATTCATGCATAAATGAAAGTTACTTTTAAGATTTCTGAAACATTTGACATACTTCTCTGCCAAATTTACTATAAAATTAAATCGACCACATAACATATTTGAACATGATCTACCAACAGTAAATGGTAATAAATCACACAAGGTATGACTATTAAAAAAGAAACCTCTTTGCTCAACATTAGGTACTAGTTTTAAAAATCTAAAAGGGCATTCATCATTTTCTCTAAAACAATGAGATAAGAAGGATCTAAAATGGTTTATTAAAGCAAATAAGGTACATAGCAGGTACAGAATTGTGGCTTGGTTATATACAACTCACTTAGAGCTAGACGTGAGGTTTCAGAGTCCATGAAACCATTGCCAGACAAGCAGAAAAGTCCTGCCGGGTTGAAAGCTAGTTCAAAATTAGAAAAGAAAAAAGGGCTGAGAGATAGCCTCTCAGATTCTAAAAAAATGAACAAAAATGCTCAAGATTCATAGAAAGTTAGAGAATCACCCTTTGATTCATCAGAATGACCAAATGTGAGAAACCAGGGCCTAAGAAGGTTTTCCTTAGACTCATCTGACTGCGCTTCCGGTCGTTTTCTTAGTCTCCTCTGGTGGGAGGAGCAGGTCCCCCCTCGGCAGGGAGGAGCTAGTCTCCCTGGGCGGGGGTGGGGGGGTGGGGTGGGGGGAGGAGCAGGTCTCCCTGGGGGGGGCGGGGAGCAGGTCTCCCTGGGTGGTGGGGAGGAGCAGGTCCCCCTTCTGGGAGGAGGAGCAGGTCCCTCCTGGGGGGGAGGAGCAGGTCTCCCCCGGAGAAGCAGGAGCTCAGTACTGGGACGGGTTTGGCCTCAGTGCTCAGCTCTGTATCACATGTGTAATGGCCTCAGCAGGAGTGGCATCCCTATCAGTGTGGAGAATGTCTTGGCCACAGGACCAGAAAATTGGAAGTTCATTGGCTGTAGCTTTCTGTACTTGTTTCTGCACTAGGGATAGCCTTGCTTCAGACACCGGAACTATATGAAGGCCCAGGGCAAAAGCCGCCTCTTTTGCTGTGGGTGGGCCCTGACAGTTTTTGCACCTGAGACATTTTCCTCCGGGGCTCTGTGGCTTCCCCTCACGGGTGGCATTGCCTCTGGGAGCCAGCCTGCCACTTTGGGGTCACTTTGCATCTCAGTGCCTAGAGCAGGGCCCTGTACTTGGGAGATGTCATCCATCTGCATCTCTGCTGTGAATCATTATCTGTTTGACTCTCAGGGATAAATTTCTTCTCTCTCACTTCTGAGTTCCAGGTTGGGATAAGGGCTGGGGGCTGGTGGGGAGGGTGTCCCTGCAGCATTGCTGTCACTGACTTGACAGGTGCTTTTCTTACGTCGAGCCGGCTGCTGGCTCTGCCTGTCACCCCCGTGGCCCCCACTGGAACTCAGGGAGGCTGAGGGCTGAGGGAGTCCTCCCTGGGCTTTCTCCTTCCCCTCTGCCTGATAAGGGCCTGCCTTGCCCTTGCCTGGCCTCTGCCCTTTAGAGACTGGCTGCGTGGCCTCCTCTCTGAGTTTGCTTTCTGATTCCCATGGGGATCCTCTTACATTTTCTTCTTGCCAGGACCCAGCCCCTGCCCAGAGCCCAGATGTGCACTGGATGGGTACAGACGGCCTGCGAGCCACACAGATCTGGCCCTCAGCTTCACCTCTCGGGAGCGGCTCTGCTCTGGGGGACCACCTGGCACCTCCCTATGAAATAGAAGTGCCCGACTTCCCGGCGGGGCAATCCGGTACCGTCTGGCTCTCAGAGCCAGCCTCATGCCACCCTTCCCCCATTTTGCACAGTGTTGTCTTTTCACCATCTGTCCTCTCACGAGAGTCCCTTTCTCTTCTGGTCCTGAGCTCTGGCTTCTCTACCCCTTCTGTGACCCATGTCTGCCTGGCTCCTCGTCCTGTTGTACCCCACACTTCCCACTCCCTGGCCTCTAGCAGACATGGGGTAATGTGAAATGGGTGTTTAACAATAGTTTGTACCTGCTTGTGGGCCCAGGAGTCCTCTGTGTGGGGGGAAGAGTGGGCTTCACAGTGAGATGCCAAGAGCTGGGCTGCCCTCTCTCATGGGTCTTTCTTTTTCAGATTGTCCTGCTGCCCAGGTACCTGCCCTTTCCCAGCCAGAGAGCTGCCCAGGAGACCAGGTGCCAGCCCATCCTCAGGTGAGCCACAACTTTCAGTCCTTTGTGATGTCCCCATGTTGCTGCCTATTGGGGCAGCTGCAGCTCCTTCTTGTCCTGGGTCTCTGTCCAGTGACCTCACATCCAGAGACCAGATTATCCCCCTTGACCACAGAGTTCTTCTGCTGGTGAGGTCTTCTCTTTCACCCCTATGAGCCCCGTCCTGTCCTCTCTCTGCGTCAGCCCCATCCTCTGCCTCCTCCGAAAAGCCGTGAGCTGTGGACTGGCTCTGAGGAGTAGGACTGTGTTTCTAGGAGGCTGTGACCTTCAAAGACGTGGAGGTGACCTTCTCTCAAGATGAGTGGGGATGGCTGAACTCTGCTCAGAGGAACCTCTACAGAGACGTGATGCTGGAGAACTATGGGAACTTGGTTTCTCTGGGTAAGGCATCAGTGTCCCCAGGCTTCTACCCACCTTTACTTCTGCCTTTTTAGTTTCCACATGGAGTGAACAGAGGGGCCTGCCCTGGGCCTGTGACTAGTAACCAGATCACTTAATTTGTCACCTCAGACTCTTCTCTTGAAAAATGGGGATAATAATGCCTGTCATGTTCGGTTATTACAAAGATTAAAAGTCATGTGTCGAAGTTCCTAATCCATTTAAATGTCCAAAAAGTGTTGCCTGATTTAACAGATTGAGTTGTCATGCAGTTCCCCGCTCCAGAGAATTCTAGCTATCCTTTTGGTTGTGACTCCTTCAGCCTCTCTTGTCTCTGTGCAGAGCTGTTAGAAACAGCTGTCTGGGCCTCCGGCCTTCACTTCCTCCAACTGCCTCCCTGGCCTTCCCTCTTCTCTACAAGAACCTTGGGCCCGACACAGTCCTAGCGAGTAGTTCTTGTGATGCCTCTGTTTTCCATCTTGTTCCATCCTGTCCCCTTCTCTTCTCTCCTGCAGTGAGACCACTCACCAAACCTGCTCTGATCTCCTGGTTGGAGGCAAGGGAGCCGTGGGGCCTGAATGTCCAAGGAGTTCAGCCCAAGGGGAATCCAGGTGCTGCCCCTGCAGGTGAGTTCCAGAGAGCCTGCCAGATCCTGCTCCTCCAGCATCTATTCTTTTTTAAGATCTTTTACACCAAGTAAATCCTGGGGGACTGACTCTTATTGTTTGTTAAAAGGAAGATCCTTATGTGTGTTGCCAAGGGGCTTCACCCCTCCAGACTGGCCTGTCAGCCATTTATTTCCAACCTCACCCCTTCCCCAGAAGCCCTCTCAGCATTACTTCTCACCCCCTGGAGGGCTTTACCACTCCTTTTCCAGTCACTGACTCTTCTTAGCTCTGTGCTGCACTCCTGTGGAACCCTAATGCACCGCTTCCTGCTCTCGGGAGCCCCCATTCCTGCTCCTTTTCTTGGGTTGTCCTTCCCCATGTTGTAGGCTCGATCTGCAGTCCTTCTGGCCAGCTCTCCTCAGAGCCCGGCCTTTCGGCTCTTGGGGACCTTCCTGTCCTACTGTCTTGTACGATGGTTCCTCTCCTGTCTCTCGCTACTTAACACTTCCTCTCACCCCTTTTCCTTTTTACCTGGATGTGATTTTTGCATATGTCTGGCTGCTGTGCCCATCTTGTTTCTCCTCTTCTCTTCCCTGTCGTCTGGGACACTCTTGTGTTTTGCCGTGTCCCTGGGATTTTGTAAAGGTACTGTCCACCCAAGTTTGTGGCACTTTCTGTCCCTCGGTGCTTTCGGCAGTTCCAAGTATGGGAAGAGGGTACATTGTCTTGTGTTTTATTTTTGTGGCAGGAGGTGAGCTCCAGGTTAAAACAAACAAGTTCATCTTAAAACATGAACCTTTGGAAGAAGCAGAAGCTTTGATGGTGCCATCAGGATGTTGTGTGATGAGCGTTTCTGAGGGAACAGAGCTTAGAGAACCTTTTGAACTGAAGAGCGGGTTAAAGGGACTGTGTGGAAACCCCATGCAAGTGAGTGTTAAAAAAGAAGAGACCAGTTTCAGTCACAGGACAGGTAAGGACTCTGAAGAACCAGGAGGCGGTAATAGCATCAACCTAAAACATGTTACGTGTTTGAGAGTTCCCAGAAGAAAGCGATCCCTTAAGCACGGCTATGGCCGACACTTCAGAGGGAGTTCATACCACTATGACTACAAGGAGTACGGGAAGGGGCTCAGACGCGTGATCAGTGCATTTGGCCTGCACCAGAGAATTCATGCCAGCCTCAAAGGGACTGCAAAGGATGTGCATAGGAAAGACCTCAACCTTAGTTCTCATCACGAACGTGAGCAGACTCTTGACATGGTGGGGACATCGTACAAGTGCAGTGACTGTGGGAGGACTTTCAGTCATAGCTCTCGTCTTACACATCATCAGAGACTTCACACTCAGGAGAAACCATGTAAATGTAGGGTGTGTGGGAAAGCCTTCAGGTGGCACTCAAACCGGGCACGGCATGAGAAAATTCACGCTGGCTGGAAACCTTACAAGTGCGGTTTATGTGGCAAAGCTTTCCAACGCATGCTTGCCTACCATCTGCACCAGGAAACCCATGCCAATCAGAAATTTCTGGAATCTGGTAAGTGCGAGGAAGCTCTCGCCCATGGCTCAGGGTTTGAACATCATTTGCAAGACCAAAGCAGGGAGGAACTCTTTGACTGCAGCCAGTGTAGGAAATCCTTCCACTGTAAGTCGTACGTTCTTCAGCATCAAAGGATCCACACCCAGGAGAAACCCTACAAATGTACCAAATGTAGGAAAACCTTTAGGTGGAGGTCCAACTTTTCTCGTCATATGAGAATGCACCAGGAGGAAAAGTTCTACAGTCAGGACAAGTGTCGAGAAGGCTTGGGGGAGACCTCTGACTGCACTCAGTCCCAGGGCGCCCCCCCTGTGGAGAAGGCTTTCCTGTGTCAGCAGTGTGGGAAAACTTTCATGGGGAAGAAGTCGCTCAGTAACCATCAGAGAATTCACACAGGCGAGAAGCCATACCGATACAGCGAATGTGGCAAAGAGTTTGCCTGTAGGACAGCCTTTATCGTTCATAAGAAGCAGCATGCCTTGAACAGGAAACCCGAGGAGGGGCCCTCTCTGAGTCAGGACAGTGCGTTCCACGTTCCGCAGAGCACTCACGCTGCAGAGAAGCCTTTCAAGTGCAGCCACTGTGGTAAAGCCTTCCGCAACCTCTCCTTCCTCCTCATTCACCAGCGAGTTCACACCCGGGAGACGCCGTACAAGTGCAGGGAGTGTGGGAAAGCCTTCCGGTGGAGTTCTAACCTCTCCCGTCACCAGAGGAGCCACGCGTTGGGAAGGCAGTACGAGTACCACGAGAGTGGAAGTCCTGCAGAGCTGCAGCCGCAGAGCCTCACTGGTGAGAAACCTTTTCGGTGCCAGGAATGTGGGAAAACCTTCACACGCAAAAGAAGCCTGTTAGATCACAAGGGAATACACAGTGGTGAGAAGCGCTATAAATGTAACCTGTGTGAGAAATCTTATGATAGAAATTACCGTCTCGTGAATCACCAGAGAATCCATACCAAGGAGAGACCTTTCAAATGCCAGTGGTGTGGGAAAGATTTCATTTCAAGACATACCCTCTGCATCCATCAGAGAAAGCACACAAGGACAGCACACTTTGAAAGCAGCCTGGCTGCGTCGTCTTTGCCACCCAAGGACACGGGGCTGAGTTCGCAGGAATTAAAACCAAGTGGGGAGAAGCCCTGTGAAGATGGCGAGGCGGCCTGCGAGCAGAGCTCCAGGCTCACCGGGCCCCGGGCCATGCCCAGGGAGAAGAAGTGCCACAGGTGCAGTACATGTGGGAAAGTGTTCAACAAGACCTCACAGCTTATTAGCCACAAGAGGTTTCATACTCGAGAGAGGCCCTTCAAGTGCAGGGAGTGTGGGAGCACCTTCCGATGGTCTTCCAACTTGGCTCGGCATATGAAAAAGCATGCTAGTGATTAGCTTGGGGCCTGACAGTGCGGGGAGAGGGGTTCCTGGCTGCCCTGCTAGAGAACCCTTGATTGTGGGCAGTGCAAGGGGAACCTTCACAAGGGGCCCCAGCCTGTTTTGGAGGCTAGTCGCAGAGAATCCTGAGGATTCAAATAACTCAGGGTGCCCCCTCTCCTATCCACCGAGATGCTCTTTGGGGACCTTCAGGAGACTCAGGCCCCTAGGAGTGGCCTTTGTACAGTGGCCTGGAGCTCCTCTGGCCAGGTCGCCTTCCATAACTCTGAAGAGAGACCGTTGTCCCTTTCATTTGACAGGATATCTGTGGCTTGATAGGCTGTGGCTCCTGGGAAAGGGCCCCCTGGGCCCTCGGTTTCCCTCTGAGTTTGACCTGTTGTGATCAGTATCTCTTCTGTTTGACCTCCTCCTCCTCATCACCAGCAGCAGCAGCAGCAGCAGCAGGAGGAACTGATCCTAGTCTCCCCACATGCCTCCTGGGGCTCTCTGGCTGCAGCCTCAGCCGTGACAGCTGGTTTGGGGTATCTGCTGTGGCCCAGAGTTGTGTCCATGGCCAGTGGAGGAGAACAAGGTAGTGGGCTCTGTCACACAGAGAATGGAGCCTCCCAGGGCCCCATTGCCATCCCGCAGGGGTGCGTGGGCAGCGGTGGCCCACCTGTTAGACGTAAACATGCTGAGCACCCCCCCATGGCCCAGGCACCGATGTGTGCACCAGAGACCCAGCAGGGACTGGGACATGCAAAAGCAGCTGCTGTCTTGTCTTTACAGATGATAAACACGTGAGATCCATGCAGTGTTTTGGATGGTGATGGGTGTTGTAGACAAAGTGAGTCAGAGGAGAGAGGTAGGGCTGGGTTGGGAGATGGGTTGTGATTTTGAACAGGCTAGTCATGAAGGGCCTGCACTGAGGAGAAATTTGAACAGAGAAGAGGTCAGAGTGTGAGCCCTGTAGTCCCTGGAACCAGGTACTGGAGGTGGAGTCTTGTCTGCTGTCCTCAGGGAATGACAGGGAGGCTCCTGGGCTAGAGCGGAGTGAGCCCGCTGGATGAGGAGCCCAGGGCGGTGGTGGGCAAGGCCGTGCGGGCATCGTGGGTCCTCTCGGGGCTGCCGGGAGCTTCAGGACTGTTGGAGTCGAGGGATGAGGTCTGGATCTGATTTATTTACAGGAGTTAACCTCAGACCTGAGGACTCAGTAAAATGATAGAGCTGGAAAGTTTCTGTGCAGTGATCCCTGCTGCCAGTGTCATGAATGAGACTCCCCTCCACCAAGTGTCTGACGCTTCTCCAAGACCTGCAGCTGTCAGCAGGCGTCAACAGTTGTCATTGCATCTGTGACCTCTGCACACTGCTTTGTGTTGGTTCCCTTCCCTCACAGTGCCACACCCTGTCCACGCTGGCCCACGCCTGCACTCTGCCAGGCCCAGCTTCTCTGAGCCCCGTCCCGCTGAGCCCCCTGCCCCCCACTGTCCTGGTGCCTGTGTCCGCCTGTGTTAGGTGTCAAATGGGTTCCCGAGCACCCTGGAGGCAGAGCTGGACGGTGGTTTAGGTTTGCCACGCAGAGGACATTTTGCACAAAATTGCCTCCATTAAGGAATATAGAGCTGAAGTTAGTTCAGCGAAGTCAGGATTAGAGTTTTTGAAGGGCTCCTTGAGTGAAATGCTGACTGGATGTCACCCACAAGTGCACTCCTGCTAATTAGGGGCCCAGCTATGTGTGGTTTCGAGCCATGCAGCTCCAGTTGACAGTGGCTGACTGCCCCAGCCCCCACCTGGCCTGGGGAGCACACCCCCTTTTCTACCCCAGCCCTGCCTTCTCTCCCTCCCTGGCAGGAGCTGATGTTGAGGTTGGGGAGAGCCGGCTGGACTGGGGCTGCCTGGAGAGGAGTGGGAATCAGGGCTTTTGTTCAGCCCACGGTTCGGTGTGCTGGGGCCCAGCCGTGCTATCCAGGACAGCCCAGGCAGACACGTGCGGAGGAGGAAGCATGGGGGAGGTCGGTTAATACGACCAGAACTCACTGCCGTGGGAGTGGAAATTGTGACAATTGTTGTGCCAAGCAGTTTGCAAAATCTTGTACAGTTGCGTATACTCTGCCTCCCTGTAATTCTCCTGAATAATCCCAGAATAGTTCCGCATGCAGCAAGAGATGCGCGTAAGGTTCTTCGTCGCAGCATCGTTTGGGTCCAAGGTTGCGAAAAGCCTAAATTTCCATCAGAAGAACAGATAAATAAGTGGGTTTTTGGGTACTCTGGGAAGTAAGGGTGAAAGAACTCGAGTTACAGCTTTCATAGAGGAAAGACACGCCAAGAAAGTGGTGGAAGGGGCGCATGATACGCCATTTATGTAAAAAACGTACTGTTTATCTGTGGCTGCATTATTTAAACTGATTTGTGTTTCACGTTTTCTGTAAAATGAAATGTTGGTGCCGACCTCACAGGGTTACTGTGTGAGGGGGGACTGGTTAATGAAATAATGTATGTAAAGTGCATAGAGTAGGGGCTGCTGTGTAAGCACTGTTGGCATATAGTGTTGTAATTGTTTTGTGTTATAGTGTGTTTCCTGTGGATTCAAATTATATGACGTCAGAGTATAAAATTGTCTATTGTAATGTGAAAGTCATGCTCTGCCTTCCCAGGGCAGGAGTTGCTGAAGGAATCAGGGAAGGTACCTGGAGGCTTCCGTTGTGTTTTATTTCTTTTATGAAATTGGTATGGAGGGGTCAGCATGTTGATTTAACCAGGATAGTTTGGTGGGAGGTTTTTTTTTTTTTTAACTGTTTGTTTAAAATACTTAAAAATAAAAACATTTTTAAGCACAGGCTCTGACATCTTCTGATTTAATAGAAGTCTCGGCTCTGCCATTTGTGTGATGTTACTTAGAATGAGTAACTTAATCTTTCCAGGGTTCAGGTTCCTCACCTACAAACATCTGGAGCAGCACAAATGACTCTCAGCAGAGGAATGGTTCCACAGGTCTGATACGGCTAGATGGAATACCGTGTAGCAGTTAAAAATGACGAGACACGCGGTCTCCAAGACGCTGTTTATAAAGAATTATAAGTTCTATTTCCTTGAGTTCCTCCTTGCCTAAAAATAACCAGTAAAGCTGGAAGCTGTGGACTCCTAAGTTTAATGAAGAAATGAGGTCTATGGGAGGAGATGCGTAGTCAGCCACTGCACTTTTTCAGGTACGTGAGGAACGGTCAGAAACGTTCACATACCAGCCACCACAGCTTTTAAGTTGGTGCTGATGCTGCCATGAAGAGCAGAGAGGTTTTGTATAAGCCAGGTTCTTGTCGGAGCCAGAGCTCATACCAATTATTTTAACAAAATACTTACGAAGAATTGTTTACTAGACATGTCTATTAATACGTAAAAAAGCAAAAGGAAAATGCGAAGGTATGGACGTGGTAACTTCAAGAAGCAGCTACCATCCCAGGACTG
>PVJL010013783.1:15551-30846 GCA_004026885.1 Lyroderma lyra
ACCCCCCCCCCCCCCCCCCAACCAGCCAAAACTAGAGCCACTGCCCCTCGCAGTCAGAGCAGATCAGCGGGTCCGGGGCCTGCCCACTCACTTGAGAGCCTCACCATGTCAATAGTCACCTTTTCACAGCCTCTTCATGTGTGTGAGGTCCTTAGTCCTGGCATCTGAATGAGTTTGGGGTGGTGGTCTTGATCCTGTCTCCACAGGCCAAACCACTCTCCAAAGCAGGGACCAGCATAGGTGATTGGAATTACTCAGGTGGTGCGACATTAGAAGAGAACCCCTGGAGTTGAAGTCAGGCCTGTGAGCAGGAGAGCATGGCGGCTGGTGCTGGTGTCTGAACTCGTGAAGGGCCCCGTGTAGGCCGGTTTGCAGGCTGAGGTCAGCTGCTGGGGCGAAGGAGCGTTGGCCACAGGAAGCGATGCCCACAAAAAACCACAGGAACGAGCAAGACCCCTTCTCCTCCAGGGGAACAATTAATAGGCTGTATGTGTAGCCACAGAGATCTATTATAAGGAGTTGGCTCATGATTTGGAGGCATGTCCAAATTTGGCATGTCCAAAACTGCAGGGCCCAGCGGGCTGGAGACCCAGGAGAGCCCGAATTCCAGTTCTTTCTTGCCTCAGGGAGGCCAGGCTTTGCTATTCAGTCCTTCAACTGATTGGACGAGGCCCACCTGCATTAGGGAGCATAACCTGCTTTGCTCACAGTGCAACAATTTAAATGTAAATCCCACCCCAAACACCCTCAAAGAAAAACCCAGAATAACGTTTGACCAAATATCTAGGCACCCTTTGTGTTAGGACACTTAGACTCAGGGAAGGGCCCTGAGACTGAAAATCTACCTCCATAAGTGGAGGGGACAGGGAAAGACCAGGGAGTGGCAGGCGACGGCAGTGTGGTTACTGGTAAGGTTTCTGAAGGGAAACAGACAGGTGAAGCCTGTGTCGGGCAGTTGCGAGATGAAATCAGTCCCCGTGCAGCTTGGTTGGTGCCAGAGAATTATATAGAGCAGAAAGGAGTGGGGGAGGGGAGTCACATGTACTAACAATGTGACTGTTCCCAGGTACTGCACACTGCTTTGGATGCTTGACCAGCTCAGGATAACATGTTTCCAGGCCCAGCACGTACCAGGAGGCGGGGCGGGGGTGCTGGTTACCGCCAGGACAAGTGTCAGTTAGGATCAGGCAGTCTCGGGGTGGGGGGTTGGGGCAAGCAGTCTGCTTTATGGCCCTAGACAGTCCAACTCACAGATCCAACCACTGTCTCTTATTGCAACAGTCCCTTGTCCACATCCTGGCCCAAGCAAGGAGACACCAAATTAATCATTATACTCCCTCTTAACGTTTCTCAATGGCAGAAACTACCAGGGAACCAGCTGGCAAAGAGGAGATGTGATTGTCGAGTTCCAGCTCCACACAAAGGCATCCATAGAAAGCAGACAAGCTAATAACTGCCACAGCTTTCCTGAATTGTTTTTAAAATTCCTAGTTTGTCTGGCTTAAAACTTGGAGGCCAATAATAGTTGTTCAGGGAATTATGTGTGCTAAATTCCAGACAACTGGTCACTTAAATGTGTAAATTGTCACGAGCAGTTGATTTTACCTATTGACCTTGTAATAACTAGCTGTCGACTGTGACCTTGTATTGCTATAATGAACTCAAAACTTCTTAAAAGCCCCAGGAAGAGTCTCTCAAAATGAATGTAGTTAAAGGTATTCTTTATATGTATTTTATCAAAATTTAATCAGTAAATTCAATCAAGTAAATTTGTGACTTGAACAAATTAAAACAGCACAGAATTCTGATTTGAAATAAAGCAGTGATGATAAGACCCCAACAGGGCATGGAGGCGAGCAGACAGCAGACTCCTGTAGCCCTTAATTTTAAAAGAATATATCAATTAATATGACAGGTTTTCTCCCATTTATGTCTTGTGGTAGAGCTATTTGTCTTTGTTGCCCAAATGATCTGGGAGCACATCAGTTCATGCCTTTTGCTATGAAGTCTGTTAGGCAAGGGGAGTATGTGGTAAGCTTCAAAGACTATTAAGTGGTTTCAGTCAATCCATGACTGATAAATATATTGGATAGAGGCAGGGAAATTGTTCTAAGTGTTGTGACTTGAGGTTTGAATGTGAGCAGCGAACTGTCTTCAGAAATGTCATCGAGGTTTATTTAAAATGGTCATGAAAATGCAGAGTTGTTACGTACATGAACCAATGCTACCTATTGAAGGCAGCAGCCCAAGAGAAGTGCACTTTTAGATTCACGCAAACATTTTCACGTACTAGATGTACACACGAATCTTACTCATAAAAATACTCAGAAATAAAATATAAATTTGTTGGGAAAACCCACAAATTTGGTCCATTTACAATGAAAACAGCTACTCTAGATGTATAAGGGTCTATCTATGACCAGTTCCTCAGCTGAGGAGCTCATTCTGATGTGAGGGATGTCATTCCTGGGTAAGCATTAGCAGGAACTTACATAATTCAAAGGGAAACGAGCAGTACTTACACAAGGAGGTCCGGGGGAGTTCTGCGAGCAGGCGCGGCGGCTGCGGGGCCGGAGTTAGGAGCTGTCAGGTAAGCGGAAAGGCGTGCCACTGTGACTGGAATTGCATGAGGCGGATCGCAGAATGCCCTTTTAGTTGCTGAGCCTCTAGTACTGGAGTAATCCAGGGTTGGATAACACTTGTTTTCCTGTCCTCAGACATGTCACTCACACCCTATTCACGTCTAGGATGACTTTCCACCTGCCATTGGTCACGTTAGTTGGAGGTGGCAATCTTTTAAAAATGCTTTTAAACATAAAAGTAACCTAGATGTTGGTAGTTACAAAATAGTCAGGGAGGGTGTTAAGTACATCATAGAGAATATAGTTGATAATGTTGCATCACCTATGTATAGTGCCAGGTGGGTACTAGACTAATCGGGGGCATCACTGCGTAAATTGTGTAAAGGTCTAACCACTACACTGTATGCCTGAAACCAAGACAAAATAATACTGAATGACGACTGTAACAAAAAAAATATAAATAAATAACCCAGAGGGTCTGCTCTCAGGTTGGCCAAACGCTGACAAGAGACATAGCTTGATGCACATTCTCAGGCACGGAGTGAATCCAGTCATTGAAACTGCTTTCCTGGGTGCTGGAGGTCTGAGTCAAGTTGAGAATGGATTACTTTCCTATCCTCCTCTTCTTTTTTTTTTTTTTTTTAACAGCTGGGAAGAATATCAGTGAATTCGTAATTTAGCTTGAATTATTTGACTGAGTATCCTGTTTTGAGTTTGATCAGCATTAACTGCAAAGAGGAATTAAATCCGGGGAAGTTCCCTGATGGTGTAGCGGCTTAAGGCTTCGGCGCTGGCGCTGTCAGCACTGCGGCCTGGGTTCGATTCCCAGTCAGGGAGCTACCCACGTACCAAAAAAAAAAAAAACAAAAAACAAACAAAAAAAACATATACTGTTGAAGAAACAAATATTTGGTGTAGGCTTCTGAGTGAGTTTGAAAAAGAAGTTGGATGTGTTTCAACTGTATAGAAGTAATATTCTGGAATCCACCTCCAAACACTTGGCAGACTAGCCTGATGCTACTGGGGTTGTTCCGCCTCAGAGGAGACAGAGGATACATGGGAGAGTGCTGAAGACTCAGGCACACAGTCACTTACTCAAAATTAATAAAAAATTAATATGAGGGGTGATCCCCAAAAAACTGGAATTATCTTCTGGAGGGCAGGTCCCTTGTAGTACAGGCTTCCCCTGCCAGGTGAGTGTTCCAGGAGCCCATCTGTATCCATGCACCAGTTTGCATTGTGAGAGGCTGCATTCGGCCTCAGTAAATTGTTTCGGAGACTCTTGCAACACATTTGCCCATTTCACGATGGGTGATTTACAGGAACCACATGCAGCGTGACAACGCACCTGCATACACCGCGCTGAGTGTTCAGCAGTTTTTGACAAAAAAATGGCATGACCCCGTGCCCCACCCTCCTGAATATCACCTGCTCCAAGAAACATTATTTTATGTCCCTGGATGAAAAAAAAGTCCTTAAAGGGAAGCATTTTGTCAATGTGGAAGAGGCGAGACAAAAAGTACTAAAGAGCATCAAAATCAACGAGCTGAAACATTCCTGAGCTTTGGAAAAAAAGTCTTGATAGGTGTATTGCATCCAACAGAGAGCACTTTGAAGGGGCCTGAAGTTTAAATGTGTAAGAATAAATACACAATTTTTGTAAGTAAGTTCTGATTTTGGGGGGCATCCTCCCTCATATAGAATAATATACAATAATAATAGAACAATCTCAACAGTTATTCAATGCCTAGAAAGCAAATTGTAAGCTTAGAACGAACTTTTTTTACATTTTTAAATGGTTTAAAAACAAATCAAAGAATATGTTGTGACACGTGAAGATTATATACATGAAATTCAAATTTCATTGTTCCTAAATGGAGCTTCATTGGGACACACCTGAACTCACTCATTTACATACTGCCTGTGGTTACTTTCGCCCTGCAGGTCAGAGGTAGCCCACAGCTTCTACAAAAAGTGTACTGACTTGTGCCTGAAAGTGTTTTTTATTTACTTTGTTAATACGGAAGCTCCGCCAGCATTTTTTTGTCCATGTTTGCTTTAGGTTTTTCACGTGTATCTTGAAAACAGCTTTTAGTTGCATTTTTCCTAGTCTGGTTGGGTCGGCTTTTACCTGGCAAATTTAACTCCACACACATTTTCACTTTTACTGATGTTCTTGGAATCATTTCTGTGATCTTTGTGTGTGTGTGTTTTCACTTGTCCTGCTTTATCTGAGATCTTCTTTTACTTTTGTTTTGGATTTATTGAAGCCTTTAAATTCATTTTTCCTCTGTGTAACTTTAGAAGTCATGTGCTATTTCTATTATTTGAAAAGATCATGAATTTTTATACTATATAAACATACTGTATTAACTTAAATCTCTGCTGCTTTGAAACACTATCGCTAATCTTTCCATCTTTATATATTTTTACTTTTTGAAATTGTTTATTTTCAATTAAAAATTAGAATGAGCAACTATTGCTTATATAATATAAAGTTTTATAAAGCAAAAATAATCAGATGCTCAGCTAGAACCCTTTGAATTCCTCCCACTTCCTTTTTTCATTTAACAATATATTATTAGATTTCCTTCCAGATCAGGATAATATAGACACTCTCCATCTTATTGTCTAACATTTCATTTTGTTCTTTTTAAATCTCAGACATTTTTATTACTGTTTTATACAATGTTTCTACTGAGGTAGTCATATTGTTTATTTCTGCTTGTTTTTTAAACTTTCTATTAATGGAACCATGAAGTATTTTCTCTCTTGCATCTTTTGCCCAAAATTACGTTAGTCAGTTTCATGTACGTCACGGAATGTGCCTTTATTTGCACTCTTATGGTTTCTGTGTGATAACACCACATGTAATGCCAGTTCTCATCTGATGAACATTATTTTCTTTCCAGTTTTTGTCCGGGCTCGTTGGGAATGCTGTGTCCCATGCTATGAAATAATGTCAAACTATAGTTGCTCTTGTTAAAGCTTGATTCTGCCAGGGTTTTTGTTCACATTTGCCAACATGATAGACTTGTTATGAAAAGCAACACACTTAACCTCATCTTTGCCAGCAACCTGCAAAGGCTGCGTCTTCGTAGCCACAGCTGCTTATGTGCCTTGGGTCAAGTGCACAGAAGTTGTTAGTATTCATTTTTCCAACTTGCAAGGAAACAAATGATTCAACTATCCATTCATGGGAGGCCATAGCAACACTCTGGATCCTTCTAGCTCTCCTTGAGTGCTGGATAACTCCAGCCAGCCGGAGACCACCTTTTTTGGTGGGGGGTAGTTCCCTGGCTGGGAATCGAACCCGGGCTATGGCATTGAGTGCACCAAAACCTAGCCACTGCACCACCGGGGAGTCCCGCTGGAGACCACCTTTCTTACAGGAATTTGCTGAAAGCAGCTAAGGAGGAGCCAAGAAAACCGCATTCTGGATTCTTTTTACCATTTTCCTAATGCCACAAATTTGGTCCAATTGTGGTCTGCCCTCATTAGAGTAGACTGCAACCTGGCCACACGTTTTACTTGGAAGCACCAGCCTCCCCACCTCTCTAGAGACCAGGGTTTCTATTACAAGGGGCAAGTGGAGAACAGACAGGGAGAACCCTAACCTTGTCTCCATTAGAGCTGCCTCTGGCATTTTCTTTTTTGCCCTTTCAGACCAATGGTTCTCAACTAAGGGACATGTGCCAATGTCTGGAGACAATTTTGGTCGTCATGACTGAGAAGAAAGTGACATCTAGTGGGTAGAGACAAAGGAACTGCTAAATATCCTGCCAAGTACAGCACTGCCCCCTGCAAGAGGGCAAGATCTGGCCCAAAGGGCTAGAGCACTGAGGTTAAGAAACACCACGGGTCTGATAGCGGTAAACACTTTATCTTCAAAGTCTTTATATTTCCTTGATTCTTGAATAAATAGCTAAGCACACTAATCTGAGGTGGCTTTTCTCAGCCTGTTATAGATCTTATTCCACTAAACTCCATCATTGTGGATGTCACTTGTCATTTTCTTTATCTGTCTTCAGGGTTTCATGGTTTTGCTACAATGTAACTACGTGTGGATGTTTTAAATTATCCTACTTGGGATTCATTGGGATCTGTAACTCTGAGAATTCCTGTCTTCCATCAATTTTGGAGAATTCTCAGCCTTCTACCTATGATGTGGCCTCCCACCTTCTCCTTCTGTCCCTGAGCTTTCTTCGTTGTGCTAGGTTGTCCCTTCTTTCCTGTCTCCTTATATCTGTACCCCTTAAGGGAAATGGACTTCAGATCTTGTTCAAGTTCACTTAGCCCTGTCACCATCTGTGTCCTATCTTATAAAATCATAACCATACATGCTTATGGTTACACAAATAACACCCCCTTTTATGAGCTGCTAATCTATACTAAATCTTCTATTACAAAATCATAACCACACATGCTTATTAACCAGCATAACCAGCCTGCGTGGTTATGATTTTGTACTAAAATCATCACTCACATCCAGGCATTACTTCCGCTGGACCCTGTATATAAACATATATATATATATATATATATAGCCATATGTGTCGAAAATGATACAATAAACATTCAAGAAAACCTTTAGTAGTAGATTTTAAGACATTGGAAAGGTCACCTGAGGTGATGATCTGTGTGGGGCTGGAAACCTTTGAGGAGCCAGCTCCCGTGAGTGACGCAGACAGCCTGGAAGACGGCTCTCTGGGGTTGAAGGTCACACCTCCATGGACAAATCATAAAAGTAGGAAAACCCGGGGGCTAGGGGAGTGCCTTGTGGGGAGGGAAACGCAGAGGCCAGTGCTGAGGGGGTGGTGCCAACAGGTTAGTACTGGGGGTGGGACTGGAACTGCAGAGGGGTGTCCATGTGGCAGCTGGCCGTGCCTCTGGAGAGTGGCCAGGGCTCCCCGGGCCATTGTCTCTCAGCGAGGCAGCAGCAGGGGGCGCCAGTGGACTCAATGTCTATGCAGGCACAGAGGGGGGCCTCCGGGACAGGGAGAAGCCACATCCCCAGCCCCAGGTCCAGAACGCCCAGAATGCAATGTGGTCCACATTTCAGGTTCAGCAGAGGAGCAGGAGATGGTGTAGGAGGGTCTCTCTCCCATGGGTGGGGGGTAGGTAATTAGTGCTATGACTTCATTTATCCACATAAATGTAGCTAGAGGCCTGTTGCTTGACCTCAACTGACTGCGAGACATCTAAAGAACAGCAGAGGAAACCTCAGGGAGTCCTCCACCAGTGGGCAATGCAGAGATCAACCCCTCACCCAGCATGGGTTCCAAGAAACCCCTTGGTCTGCGGCCTTCAGTTAACTAACCCATGGGGGTACAGGTTCTCTCAGACACTTCAGGAGCTTGTCCGGGAACGCCGGCCGTCTAATGAGCTATCCCAAGCTAATTTTTCGGTTCCATCAGACCTTTAGTAAGAAACACACTAATTACAGTTTTGGATCAGGAGTTTTAAATCATTATAACTAGGCTGAAACAATCTTTATTAATCAAATAGGAACCATTACAATCAACACATTTTTGCCAACGAGAAATAAGTTTGTTTATTCCTGTAGCGTAAAAATCCGTGCTTCGGGATTTGATGAACTCTTGAAAAGCATTTTCTGCATCCTGCTGGTTGTGCAAGTATTTTCCTGCAAAAAGTTGTTGAGGTGCTTGAAGAAGTGGTGGTTGGTGGGTGAGAGGTCAGGGGAATATGGCGGATGAGGCAAAACGTTGTAGTCCAATTTGTTCAACTTTTGAAGCCTTGGTTGTGGGACACGCGGTCGGGCGGAGTCGTGGAGAAGAATTGGGCCCTTTCACTGATGTGCTGAGCACATTTCTCAGATGTAACGGTTTCGCCGGATTCAGAAAGCTGGAGTGGATCAGACCCGCAGCAGACCACCCCACAGCGGCCATGACCTTTTTTTGGTGCAAGTTTGGCTTTGGGAAGTGCTTTGGAGCTTCCTCTCAGTCCAACCACTGAGCTGATCATTGCTGGTTGTCACATAAAATCCACTGTTCATTGCACGTCACAGTCCGATCAAGAAATGGTTCATTGTTGTGGTGTAGAATAAGATGACATTTCAAAACGATAATTTTTAAAATTTCCGGTTAGCTCACGAGGCACCCACTTATTGAACTTTTTCACCCCAATTTCCTTCGAATGCTGAACAATCGTAGAATGGTCCACGTTGAGTTCTTCAGCAAGTTTTCGTGTAGCTGTAAGAGGATCAGCTTCGATGACAGCTCTCATTGGTCTTTGTCCAGTTCCGATGGCCGGCCACTGTGCTCATCTTCAAGGCTCTCGTCTCCTTTGCAAAACGTCCTGAACCAGCCCTGCACTGCACGTTCCTTAGCAGTTCCTGGGCCAACTGCGTTGATGATGCTGCGAGTTGTCTCCGCTGCGTTTTGACCCATTTTGAACTCGAATAAGAAAAATCACTCGAATTTGCTTTTTGTCTAACAGCATTTCCATAGTGTAAAATAAATACAGGCAACCCCTGCACAACACAGCATTTCTAGAACATGGTTTTGCTCTAACATGGTTCTAGAATTGGGGAAACCCTTGTACAACATGACAACCTAGAACATGGTTTCATTCTAACACAGTTTGAGAATTAGAGAAATCCCTGAACAACACAGAGCGTAGTAAGAGCTTTCAAGAGCAAAAGAAAACTCATTTGAAATTAGGGCAATCCCCAAGTAACAGCTGGAACTATATTTGCTAAATGAAGATCCTTCCACTGAAAGAAGCACTAAGTTTTTTTTATTTTTTATTTTTATTTATTTATTTATTTTATGTGGGTAGTTCCCTGGTTGGGAATCGAACCCAGGCCGCAGCGCTGACAGCACGGAAGCCTTAGTCACTACACCACCAGGGAGCTCCAGAGGCACAAAGTTTAAGAGAGAACTTCACAAGCGCTTCGCATCACATAACAAAATTTATGAAGATCTCTCAGCTAAAAGCAAGCACTCTAAAATAACAGATTTTCGCAAAAAGCACAGAAGTGAAGTCAAGATTATGCTGAAGAAAGTTCAGAGGATGAAGATATCTTGTCAAAAAGAAAACGCCCTGGGTTAAAACCAAGCAGTAGTGATGACGAAGAAAATATTATTTAATATGTATTAATATGTTATGCTCTTGGTGAAAATTGCTTAAAGATATTTCTGTTAATTATATTATATTATAAAAATATAATAGCATTTTTTTTTTTTAATTTTTGGAACCTAACCCCTTTTTTGTACCAGTTCTTCGTTTTGTGTAACACGGATTCGCAGAACACAGCATTTGGGGAACCTAACGACCCTGTTATGTATAAAATAAACAGCAAGTAGTAAGACCTTAGCAAAAACCCAAAGTGAGATGCGCGCTGAAATGATGTAGAACATAACCGCCTTATTTAAGAACGCATTCCAACATCCAACGGCAAATCTCAACAGTGCAAAAACCGCCATGACTTTTGCACCAATCTAATGACGGACACACGTTTGCCCAAGGCCGTTTCGTATTAGCTTACGGGCTCCATTCCTTGTTAAGGTACGAAGTGACGACCCTTCCCTGCGAGCACCGACAGCCCTTACCTTCTGGGTTACAGCAGGTTTCCAGGTCTGAGCGGCTTTTCAGCTGTTCGGTGCTGGGAAGAAAAGGGGGTCCGATTGGGGAGCAGGACGCCTTTGGGCCTGGGATTGGACTGTTCGGCGGGTCTCAGGTGAGAAGGCTGAGAAGGAAAGTGCTAGAAGACTGGCACTCCTCCCTCCACCCCCCACCCCCCCGCAGGCCCCTCCTTTTATTTTCTGACGCCGGCAGCGGGCCTTTATGACGTCACAGTTCCTGGCCAATCACAGTGCTCTCTCTTTACTGTCACCACGCCCCACCAGGGCGGTGTGTGGAGGCAAGCGCCTTTACCACCACTGTAAGTGTGTACTTTGCTTTTGCCAGTTGGCGTGCCTGGGCGAGGGCAATAACTTTAGTCATAGGAACTTTAATTTCTGGGAAAACACATTTTTATAGGTGGTCTATATTTTAAGGGTGAATTTACTCCTGTGGTATCATTTTAAAATACGAACAGATAAAAATAGGCCGGAAGTATCCAAGGGAAGCGCTAACAGGATCGATTTAGAGCATGCCCAAAGCACTGAGAGTTAACAGAATACTTGGGTGACAAAGAGGGACCTCTACGAATTTGGGCATAAAAATCTCAGTCATTTTACATGAGCGACGGTCTTGGTGTTCTCCAATTAGAGAGACACGCACAGGCATTAGCATTATCGCGGGGAAACAGACGGGAGCAGGTGCTCGGTCTGGAAGAGGCAGAATTGCAGAGGGAAGCGGCCCAGACGAGACAGCGTGCGTGGATAAGCGGCCGCTCCTGTAGTTTTTCATCTAGGAGCTTGTCAGAGGCCAGTCATCACCCACTGGGGTTTTCAAATGGCTGGAAAGACAAAGCCCTTAGTGCCCATGGTTCAAGAGCACATGCCGTGGTGGCAAGAGAAAGACATCTTAGGCCGGTGGTGGTCACAGCAAGCTGGGTTTCCAGCACCACCAGGTGGGGCGAGCGGACGGAGTTCGCAGGCCCAGGGCAGCGCGCCCCCGTGTGGACAGAGACGGAGACGTCGGGGAGGGAACCGGGAGGCTCACTCGGGCCTGGACAAGTGGCGGGAGGGGATGAGGACAGCCAGGGAGTGGGGGCAGAGGTCGCTCCCCTCACCTTAGGCATGGCCTCAGGCTAGGGACAGGCCCACGGTAGGGCAGAGTCAAGGCCACGAATGCCAACGGGAGACAGTTGTCAGCGGCAGGCTGCTGGTGGAGGACAGCTGCGCAGTGCTTATGGACTGCCCCACCTCCGGCCCTTGAATGACCCGGGGCCAGTCCAAGAGGATGGCCAGTCCCTCTCCTGTCAGCACAATGGGCCAGAACCTACCATGACACCGGGCAGCTGCAGGATCCACAGGGTGAGGTGACGGTAGGCCGGAGGCGGCTTGCTGAGGCTTCAGCGTGGGGCCTGGGCTGGGGCAGGATCTCAGCAGATGGCAGCCTGGGGGAGCAGGTCCAATTCTTGGGGAGGTGAGCCAGCCCCAGCCGAGGAGGGAGTGGGCCTGTGGGCAATTCCTAACCCAGGAACCCTCAGTGTCCTCTGTGCGGAACATGAACTGACCTTGCCAGAAGACGACACGTTCATGTTCTAGAAAAAAACAGACGCTGCCTGTGGAGCCGTGCAGTGAGACTGGCAGCCGTCGGGAGCTGCAGGACGGAGAAGGGGCAACGGCAGGGAGTTTGGGGCTCCTGGCTCGGGACAGGGCACTGCAGGGGGCGGGTGAGGTGTGTGTGGCTGTGCTGGGGCAGCCTGAGGTCACCAGGGGAACCCAGGCTGGGAAGTGCTTTGCATAATAAAGGGCAGGTTGCTAAGAGCCCCCAGTCTTCCAAGGCCCCTCCTCTCTGAGGCTCCCCCAGGGATGCTTCCACTCCAGAACCTTCCAACCGGTGAGCTTTAAACCCTTCCTACCTGTTCAGTCCCCCAGCTCCTGGCCACCCGTTCAACCCACTGTGCCCTTGCTATCAGCCACCCCGATTCTGGGTCACCTTGCAGGATATGCTGACTTGACCATGGCCTTGTGGGCCACCAGGGGATGATGGGAAACCCTCTGTGCCCAAGCACAAGGCAGAGCTTCAGGTAGGAGGCCTAGGTGTCGGGACCTTGGAAGCTGGTTGATTCGGTTGACGTTCTAGGTACTTGTACCATGACGTTTGTCAGGGGTGAGTCACTGTCCATTCTAAAGAAGGTGAAGCAGCGATCAAGCCTGGCAGAACAAAGGAGGGGAGTCCCCCTCCCCCGCCCCTCCCCAGCTCAGGGAGCCCCCTCCTGCGCTGGTCCTGGAAACGGACTCGCGGGGCGTGTGCGGGTCCCCTTGCTGCTCGAACACGTTTACCGGCTCGGAGTACGAGCCGGTTATCATCTCACGGAGCTGTAGGCCCGGGCCCGGCAGGTGTGTCCAGCCTGGGCTCTTACCCGGAGGCTCGGCGGGAAATCCATGTCCAGGTTCATCCCTTCTGGATTTATCTGCTCCTCACGGCTCCCGGGGGCCCTGCCAGCACCAGCCAGCAAGGGCCGCCAGTCCTCCGCCCCTGGGGAGCTCTCTGAGCACCCTGCCCCCAGCCAGGGAAGCTCCCGCCTTCCAGGGCTCCAGTGGTTAGACTGGGGCCCCGGGGAGTGGTTTCAGGTCCGCGATTGCAATGACCTCTGCCAAGGCCCTTCCACCGGGTAATGAAATCCATCCACGTATTCCATGGCCGGGGCATGGCCACCGCTGGGGGAGCATTCTGCTGACCACACGGGGTGATGCTTTTGTAAAATTTGCAAGAGTGGCTTGTCGCTCGCTCCCTTTTTAAAGACGATCCAGCATTCTCCATTTTCCTCTTAATCTAAGACAGGGTTTTCCAGCTATGGGTCATTAACCATTGTTGCTTCCTCTACAAAATGAGTTTAAAGTGTAGCAACCAGCATTTTCTTAAGGAATACGGCAGAAGTGAATTGCATAGAAAAATACCAGAGACAGTTGCACACACCATGTACACACCATGAAATTGTTAGTACATACACACCGCACACACACCTGAGCTATTTCTGCGTGTAAAGTATACTTCTTAGTATACTTGGTGAAGATTTAAAAATTTCAAAGGACAATTAAGACCCTAGAATTCATCTGCAGCCTCCAGGTCAGCCTGTCCTGGTCCTGGGAAGATTTCTGGACCATCTGGGAAAGCAGTTTCCCGACAGGGTCCTCGCAGGGGTGGTGTATAGAAGCCCAGGGCCGGTGTCCCCCTCCCCCGCCCCCCCCCCCCCCCCCCCCCCCCCCCCCCCCCCCCCCCCCCCCCCCCCCCCCCCCCCCCCCCCCCCCCCCCCCCCCCCCCCCCCCCCCCCCCCCCCCCCCCCCCGTGGACCTGCAGACGGACCTGTGTTGTCTCAATCTTCTCCCTGGTAGCTATGCCCAGGAGTCATTTTAAACAGGGGAAACCTCTAGATACGTTTTTCTGGATAAACGAGGTAACTGGAGAAGTCACCCACCCGGCACCGAAGGCGGACGTGCCTGCAGCTTCTATGGAGGAACCCCAGGAGAGTCCCGGAGCCCAGCGTCGGAGCGTGTGGGGGCCTCCTCCCGGGGCCCAGGGCTGGGCCAGCTCGCCTGCACAGAAGGCTGCCCCTCCGCCGCCTCCTACGGCGCCCCTGGGACCCTGGGGCTCAGGAAACTCCGTCCCATCGACCCCGGCCCAGAGCCTGGCCAAGGCGGGAGCGCGGAGCACCCCGCAGTTCTCAGCGATCCCTGTCACCCCCTCACCGCCGGCACTCGGCCCCCTGGGACCCGCCGGTCCGCCACCAGCCTCTGCCTCTCCGCCCAGACCCTCTGTGCCCTGGGACCTCACCTACAAGCTGAGAAGCGTCCTCACCGGGAATCGCCGATTCTCCTTTTGAACGTGACAGTGTGTGCCCGTAAGCACCTCTCCGAGCCTGCGTGACCGAACCGAACCTGCCCCGACACCGGCGCGTTCCGCGGGGACTCGGCCGCCTCCCCCAGAGGCACACGGGGCTCTGCGACGCAATATAAATTTCACCTAGATTTGGACACAGAACGTTCTCTAGAACTTTCCTTACCTCTGAAGCCGGGTCAGCATTTTGCCGTTAGGTCTTTGCGGTTCTGGTGGCGTCAGAGCGGCACGTTTAGTTCTCAGCCAGGGAACAAGCCAGGAGGAGTGGGACGCGGAGGTCCGGTGTCGCTGGGCCCAGCCCGGGGCCACGCGGACTTGGGGGCGGCCCTGAGGGCCACCCTGGGCCCTGGGCCCTGAGCCGCAAGGGGCGGGCGTGCCAGCTCCCTGCCTTTCCCGGTGGGACAGACTCTGCAGGGCACTCAGGTGGGACCGTGAGCGTGGCCACTGCGCCCTGTGACCCAACCAGGACCCTGCCTCTCGTGGCCTCAGTTTCCCTCTCTGCACAACATGGAGGCGAGCAAGCCTGTGACTGTGATCTGAGGAGCTACGGCTGCGGGAGGCCCCAGGGACACGACGGGGTCTGGAGATTAGCCTTGGAGGGGACCAGCTGGTCCCAAGGGCAGGGCTGCCCCTGAGAGTGGCCGGTTAGCTGACTGGGACCAGGGGAAGGACCGCCGTGCCCCCTCTCTGGGATCCCTTCAGGATGGCCTTGACCAAGTCCTTATTGTCAGTCATTGCAGCCGGGACATTGTCATCATGTGTCCTTGGTGTCATTGCTTATTCCAGGACACCTACCCTCTTCCTCAAGGTTTCCACTGGGTCCCCGCCATCATCAAGCCAGCAAAGGCGGCGCGTCCTGCTCACCAAAGCCTCCGTCACCCCCCTGCTGCTTGTGGGTGCACGCGGAGCTCCGCTGGGGAGCCGGTGCGCAGGCACCTGCGGTGGCCTCGTGAGGGGATGAGGACCCGGCCGGGAGGCCCTAAGGACTCGAGGACAGCAACCTCGGTTAGGAACTGCATCTTGCTCCCAGGGAAACCAGCCTGACTCTTTCGGGTTCTCGGACCCAACTCCATCTCGGGGTTGGGGTTTCCCCACAATTCTCGGACACCAGCAGGGTGTCTGCGCATTCACCTCCGTCCCGACGCTGTGTACGGGGTGGGGAGACACACGGGGAGATGGCATGAGGCCCCACGGGTCACGGGTCTGTCTACAAGGCCGCCCCCCCCCCCCCCCCCCCC
>PVJL010013784.1:0-30764 GCA_004026885.1 Lyroderma lyra
CGACATAAAAAAGGAACTCTGTGAACAAAAAGAACAATTTAACAAAGAAATTCAAAACATAAGAAAGATTGAGACGGAAATACGAGAAATAAATAATACCATAAAAGAAGTGAGAAATGAAATAACTGCCATAGGAAACAGGACCAACCAGATGGAGGAAAGAATTAGTGATATTGAAGAACAGAACATGGAAACAGCTTAGAAAGAGGAAGAGAGGGAATATAGAACCAAAAGGATTGAAAGAACTATGCAAGAAATATCCGACTCCATGAGACAAAACAACATCAGGATAATAGAAATAGAAGAGGGGGCAGAGCAATCTACAGAGAGCATAGTCAAACAAATCATAGATGAGAACTTTCCAAACCTATGGAAAGATCTGGAACCCCAAGTTCAAGAAGAAAACAGGTCCCCCAGATACCTGGACCCCAACAGATCTTCTCCAAGACATATGGTACTAAAGATGTACAAAACTAAAGACAAAGAGACAATTCTCAAGGCTGCCAGGGAAAAAAGAACTATAACCTTTGGAGGAAAACCATTCAGGCTGGCATCAGATTTCTCAGCAGAAACTCTACAAGCCAGGAGAGAGTGGAACCCAATATTCAAAAATTTAAAAGAGAAAAACTTCCAGCCAAGAATAAATTATCCAGCAAAATTATCTTTCAGATATGAAGGTGGAATAAAGACCTTCTCAGACAAACAGAAGCTGAGGGAATTTGCCAGCACGAGGCAAGCACTCTAAGAAATACTGAAGGAGGCTCTTCAACTTGAAACAAAACATCAGGAAAAATGGAACGAAGTTGGGACAACAAGAAAGAAACAAAAATAAACAAACAAACAAACAAAATTAAAGAAAGAAATAAGTATTGGGCACAGGAAATCCTCACATATCGATCATCACTCTAAATGTCAATGGACTGAACTCACCAATAAAAAGACACAGAGTAGCAGACTGGATTAAAAAACAGAATGCATCCATATGCTGTCTCCAAGAAATACACCTCAGCCATAAGGACAAACACAGACTCAGAGTGAAAGGATGGGATACAATACTCCAAGGAAATGGTAACCAGAGAAAAGCAGGAGTGGCCATACTGATATCTGATGAAATAAACTTCAAGTTAAAGAAGATAGTAAAAGACAAAGATGGTCATTACATAATGATAAAAGGCACAATACAACAACAAGAAGACTTGACACTAATCAACATATATGCTCCCAACCAGGATGCACCAAAATATCAAAGAACCTACTAACAGACTTGAAAGGAGAAACTGATGAATACACAATCATCGTGGGGGACTTAAACACCCCGCTAACAGCCATGGACAGGTCATCCAAACAAAATAAATAGGGAAATAACAGCTCTAAACGACACATTACAGTAATTGGACATCATTGACATTTACAGGACACTTCATCCACCAAAAAGAGACTACACCTTCTTTTCAGTGTGCATGGAACATTCTCAAGAATAGGTCATATGCTGGGACACAAAAGTAGTCTCAGCAAATTCAAGAAGATCGAAATCATACCAAGTGTATTCTCAGACCACAAAGCTTTGAAATTGGAGATCAAATGTAAAAGGAAAGCAGAAAAAACCACATATACATGGAGTTAAAAAAAGCTTATTAAAAAAGGACTGGATAAAAGAACAAATAAAAGATGTGATTAAAAAATACATAGAAACTAATGACAATGAAAATACAACGTATCAGAATTATTGGAACACAGCGAAAGTGGTAATAAGAGGAAAATTTATATCATTACAGGCCTATATTAAGAAACAAGAAAAATCACAAGCAAACATATCAGCATCCCTTCTTAAAGAACTCAAAAAAGAAGAGCAGACAAAACCAAAGTAAGCAGAAGGAAAGAAATAATAAAAATTAAAGCAGAGCAAAACCAATTAGAGAACAGAAAGACAATAGAAAAAATTAATATTACGAAGAACTGGTTCTTCGAGAAAATCAACCAAATTGACAAACCCCTGGCGAGACTAATCAAAGGACTAAAGGAAAGGACACAAATATGAATATTAGAAATGAAAGGGGAGAAATTACCACTGATACCACAGAAATACAAAGATTATAAGAAAATATTATGATGGACATTATGCCACAAAATTTAACAATCTAGAAGAAATGGATAAGTTTCTAGAAACTTATAGCCTACCAAGACTAAACCAAGAAGAACTGGATAATCTAAGTAGACCAATCAATAGCAATGAGATTGAAATGACTATCCATAATCTCCCTAAAGGCAAAAGCCCTGGACCAGATGGTTTCACCAACGAGTTCTACCAAGCATTCAAAGAAGAATTAACGCCTATCCTCCTCAGACTCTTCCAAAAAATTGAAGAGGAAGCAATACTTCTTAACTGATTCTATGAGGCCAACATTACTCTAATACCGAAGCCTGGCAAAGACAACACAAAAAAAGAAAACTATAGACCAATATCTCTGATGAACACAGATGCAAAAATCCTGAACAAAATATTAGCAAACAGAATACAACAATTCATCAAAAAGATCATACACCATGATCAAGTGGGATTCATCCCGGGAGCACAAGAATGGTTCAACATACGAAAATCAATCAATGTGATACACCACATAAACAAAATCAAAGAGAAAGACCATATGGTCATTTCAATTGATGCAGAAAAAGCTTTTGACAAGGTGCAACATCCATTTATGATGAAAATTCTAAATAAATTAGGTATAGAAGGAAAGTATCTCACCATAATAAAGGCCATATATGAGAGACCCTCGGCTAACATCATACTGAATGGGGAAAAGCTGAAACCTATTCCCCTAAAATCAGGAACAAGACAGGGATGCCCCGTGTCACCACTGTCATTTAATATAGTACTGGAAGTTCTAGCCACGGCAATCAGGCAAGAGAAAGGAATCAAATGTATCCAAATTGGGAAAGAAGAGGTCAAATTGTCACTATTTGCGGATGACATGATCATTTATACAAAAAATTCCAAAGATTCCTGCAGGAAAATATTAGAAACAATTAATGAATATGGTAATGTTGCAGGATACAAAATAAATGTACAAAAATCAACAGCATTCCTTTATACAAACAACGAATCCACAGCAAAAGAGATAAGGGAGTCAATTCCTTTTGCTATCATAACAAAAAGAATGAAATACCTGGGAATTAACTTAAGAAAGAACGTGACAGACTTATACACAGAGAACTATAAGACACTATTGAAAGAAATTGAAACAGACTTCAAGAGGTGGAAAAATATCCCCTGTTCATGGATAGGAAGAGTTAACATTGTTAAAATGGCCATTCTGCCCAAAGCAATCTACAGATTTAATGCAATACCTATCAAAATCCCACAATCATACTTTCGTGAAATAGATAAAAGAATTATTAGATTTATATGGAACCATAAAAGACCTCGAATTGCCGAAGCAATACTACATAAAAAGAACAAGGCTGGTGGCATTACACTTCCTGACTTCTATTTATATTACAAAGCATCAATAGTCAAAACAGCTTGTTACTGGCAGAAGAACAGAAATAGAGACCAATGGAATAGAACTGAAAACCCAGAAATAAACCCACAAATATATGGACAAATAATTTTCGATAAAGTATTTAAAAACATACAATGGGGAAAAGACAGCCTCTTTAGTAGGTGGTGCTGGGAAAACTGGAAAAACATATGCAAAAGAATGAACCTGAGCTGTGAACTCTCTACATATACAAAAATTAACTCAAAATGGATTAAAGACCTTCATATAAGACCTGCAACAATAAACTGTATAGAAGAAGACATTGATGCTAAACTTATAGACCTAGTACTCAAGGAAGACTTCATGAACCTGTCCTCAAAGGCAAGGGAAGTAAAAGCAAAAATAAATGAATGGGACTATATCAAACTTAAAAGGTTCTGCACAGCAAAAGAAACCATCAACAAGGCAAAGAGACAGCCAACTGAATGGGAGAAAATATTTGCCAATAACGCATCAGATAAGGGTCTAGTATCTAAAATATATAAAGAACTAATAAGACTTAACAAGAAAAAAACAAACAACCCAAGTAAAAAGTGGGCAGAAGAACCAAACAGACACTTCTCCCACGAAGAAATACAAATGGCCAGCAGACATATGAAAAAATGCTCATCCGCATTAGCTATCAGGGAAATGCAAATGCAAACCACAATGAGATTCCACCTCACACCTGTGAGAATGGCTATTATCAACAAAACAAGGAATAACAAGTGCTGGAGAGGATGTGGAGAAAAAGGAACTCTGGTACACTGCTGGTGGGAGGGCAAACTGGTATAACCACTGTGGAAGGCAGTGTGGAGGTTCCTCAGAAAATTGGGAATGGAGCTACCATTTGACACAGCGATCCCTCTTCTGGGGATCTACCCTTTGTCCGCAAAGACTTATGTACCCCAATATTCATCGCAGCGCTGTTCACAGTGGCCAAAACATGGAAACAACCAAAGTGCCCTGCGACAGATGACTGGATAAAGAAGCTGTGGTACATATACACAATGGAATATTACTCTGCTGTAAGAAAAGATGAAATATTGTCATTTGCAACAAAATGGATGGACCTGGAGATCATCATGCTAAGTGAAATAAGCCAGACAGAAAAAACAAAGAACTGCATGATTTCACTCATATGCGGAATATAAAACTGAAAGCAAAGAAAAAAAGAAATTAACAAACAAATAACCCATGGACACAATCAATAGTTTAGTGTTTTTTTGGGGACGAGTGGGTTAGGGAGGGGAGAAAGACGAGGGGGTGGGAGAGGAGGGGGGGAAGCTAAATATAAGGTGATGGAAAGAGAAGTCACATTAGGTGGTGAAATTATTATACAACAAGTTGACAATGCACTGTAGAACTGTAAGCCTGAAACCTATGTAATCCTTGCTAACAGATATCACCCCAATAAGTCTAAAAATAAAAATGAATTAAAAAAAATTATGTAAGTACAAATAAACATACTGGAATGTGTGCAATTCTAAGTTTTTAAACAAGAATATTTCTATACTAACACACATTTATATTAATGAGATATAAAAAAATAAAAACTTTATTACAAAAATAAGTTACACTTGCCTCCAGCTTACAGTAAAAACAATTTTATTTGCAGGAATGCAAAATGATTGTTTGCCATGAGCATTTTGACATATGACATATCTAATTTTCTTGTTAAATTTGCATTTACTGGGGAACTGGTGTGTATAAAACCTTAATTAAGTATAGTTAAGCTGTGATCTTCATCGTGGTGCCTATTGGTTATGTGATAGAACTGCAGTATCCCTTTGGGGAAGTGGAAAAGGAATTTAAAGCAAGGCTTGTTAAATGATATCAGGGCAAGATTTTAATATAGCAAATGTAACATTCTTAGTTGCCTTTAGTTTCAGAGGCTTGTAAGAATTCCTCATGACCATCATAACAAGCCTTGCTTTTGTCGAATTTTGTGGCTGAAAAAGCAGCCTTGCTTCTTCAGATATTGTAGTTATTTGGATGTATAATAGTTCAGCAAGATGTTACTTTTGTAAGACATCAGATGTTCAAAAAAAAGTGCATCCGAACTTGTGCTAAATACTGTAGTGTCCCATTATAAAAAGTCAGACTAAACTGACAGTTGTACAGTGAAGCCTGACATTTGGATATTTTGAAGTTTTTGTCATAAATCATAGAGATTAGTATATAGTTTAGCTTTTTAGGTAAAAGGTATGTTTCATTAGTGCATTTCTTATTGCTGATCACTACAAAAATGTGAATCAGCTTTCCATTTCTTATGCAGGTCATGATAACTTGTAGAATAGAGTACAATCATTTGTGCTATGGTTTTAATTTTCTAAAGCACCTTGATGAAAGTGAGTGTTCAGTGGTGAAGCATCCTCTATTGAATCACCCTCAAAAATTTTTTTGCTAAGTCCTAAATTGATAGCTTAAAGTCAAAAGTGAAATTATAGTTTAATTAGGACTTGGTATAAAGTTTTCCTAAGTTTGATTGTGTTCCATGATTTTTCTTTCTGTTTTATTTATTTATTTATTTATTTAGTTAGTTAGTTAGTTATGTATCTTAGTTTTGACGGGAGGGGTTTTTGAGTAATTGTCAGGAAGTTTATGAAAAAGAAAGATTCATATATGTAGTAGCTTCTTTTCTTAAGCATGCTTCTTCTTTTCATTCTGTTTTGGACATTTAAACCTTTACTTCTTTTCCTTTTGTTTTTGTTGCGCCAACTTTTCCCCATTTATTTTGATTTTTTGTTTCAGATCAAATAGTCTCCATCAGTATTTCCTCAAATGTTGGCTTTGTGTTAGAGAATACCTTAAGCTTCTGTATGTCTGAAAATGTCTTCATTCCTTGTTCATATTGAAAGAATAACTTTTCTGGATAGATTACTATTGGCTGCTAATTTCTTTGTTTCAGTATTTTTTAATATTTCATTCCATTTTCTCCTGGCTTGTAAAGTTTCTGCTAAGAAATCTGATGACAGCCTTATGGGCTACAATCCTGTTTTCCCAGGTTGCCTTGAGAATTCTTTCTTTTTCCTTAAACTTTAACATTTTCAGTATAATGTGCCTTGGAGTAGGTCTGCTAGAGTTCAGGCAATTAGGGTTTCAATTTTATTCTTGAATTTTGGATTCCAGTTCTTTCCAAAAGTTTGGAAACTTCTCATCTACAATTTATTTGAGGAAGCTCTCTTTGGATTTCTGTTCTGCTCCTTTTGGGGCTCCTATTATCCTTATCTTTTTTTTTTCTAATGGTGTCGGATACTTTTTGTACAGTTCTTGTATTTCTTTTGACGCTCAAATCTTTCTCTTCTTTATTATGTGAGAATTTGTATTCCTATCTTCTAAATCATAATTCTTTATTCTATCTGGTCAGCTTTGCTTCCTAAGGTAGCTAATTCTGTTTTGATTTCTTTTATTGCATTGTTTATCTCCAGCATTTATCTCTTTTAAAAATATTTTCAGTTTATTTGTTGAAATGTGATTTTATTCACAGATTTTCTTATGAGATCATTTAGCTCCCTGTGTGAGCTCTGCCATTTAAAAAACTATATCTGAGTGTTTTTAGAATTGCAGTCTTGAATTCTGTGTCATTCAGATTATTTAATTCCAAATCTCCCAGTTCCTTTCCTAGAGAGTTTTTATTTTTTTCTGAGCAGCTGTGTTCCCTAGGGTACTCATTGTTCTCTTCCTGAGCATAAGGGCTTTTCCCCTGGAAACTATGAAAAGATCTTTTTTTTCCCTGCCCAGTGTGTGTTGCTGCTGTGTTTAACAATAATTTCTCTTGTCTATTCAGTCTTCTCACACTGTGAGATTCCCCAGAAAGTGAGCTTCTCTACTTCTACCCAGTTTCTTAACCTCAGTGCACCTTGCTTTGGGGAGGATGTGAAGGTAATAATATTCTATGCCTCTGGTATCCCAGTGCAGTCTGGAGCTGTTGTGTCTGTGTGATGCAGTTTCCATAATGCCCCCTGCTGGTTTTAGTTGGAAGAGTGGGGACAGAATTAGTTGGGGGAAAAGCCGGTGAGGCCTTGTTGATGATAGCATGCAGTGGCCAACTGCAGGCTTCAGGTAGAGCTGGGAAGGCTAGCTTTGGGAGAGAGTCTGAGGAAGCTACTAGGCTTCAGGCCCACAGGTTTTACATGGCTCTGAGAGCAGTGTTGATTGCAACTGCTGTGTTACCCAAGATTGTTCACTGTTCTGGGAACTGGTTTCAGCTGCAATGCCATTTCATCTGCCTGCCAAGAGCAGAAAGGCTGCTGTGAATGTACAGCATGTGAATTTTTGTGTCTGTCTGTCTCCTTTATTCTGGGGCCATGCCTTTCCCAAGATCGTGATCTTTTCTGGTCAGTGTTTTCACATTCCCTGGCTCTCAATCTTCAGCTCACCTATGGCTTCCCTGTGGCTGGGTCAGCAGAAAGACTTGGCTCCTGGCTCTGATCTCCTCCAGGCCCACACCTGTACTCACACGTGTGTTCCAGCCACAGCCCTAGTCTACCCAGGGCTGTTTAAAGCACTGTTTAAAGCATCTCTTCTTAGGCTCTACCTTGCCTATAGCTGTATGTTCAGGGCCTAGGTCACCCAGTGTTACTTCGGTTTCAGCTGCCTGTACCTTTGCCCTTGACAGTTTTTGCTTCCAAGCTGCCCTGGGTCATGCTCTGTTTCAGCCAGTGTTCCCACGTTTCCAGATCGCCCCCCCTTCTGCCAAGCTTTGGGTCATGAACTGTAGCACAGTCTGCCTTCTTTCCCTCTTTCCTGAACACCTCCCTTTCTCTAACTCTCAGGCATTTTCTTGTGATGAATTTTTCTCTTAACTGAGGCTTTGTGCTGCCATGGGATTATCTGGTGAAATTTTTCTTTTTTACCTGTTGTAGTTTTAGGAGAGGTTTCAAGAGTCCTCTCTCAAGCTGCCATCTTGATGATACCCTGAGGATTTGGATCTTTACATTCTCTAGTGACAAAGGTCATGAAATCTGTACATTTAGACTATAAATCAGTGATGTCTCAAGGATATGTGTATATGACTTCCAGCCCTCCTTATTCCCCATTGTCTGTTACGATTCCCAGTGTTGGTTTGGAATCACAACTGGCTATTTGCAGCATACACTGGAGGACAATTAACTCCATGTCAGAGTAAGAGTTTGTTTTCTATCTTGCTTACTCAGGGAAGTGCCTACAGCCTGAGCTCAGTCTACAGAGACCCCTGGGTAGATGCTCAGATTCAACAACCCCATGACCCCAAGAAAGACACTCATCTTTGCCCAGTTTTGAATGGGAATTGTTGAGAGATGCCAAATTAGGCTACACAGAGTAGCACAAATGCTCACATGGGAATGTCCCCTTTACACTGAGTGTTTCCAGATGGTGGAACACAACCAAAATAGGCAATTGTTAAGGCAAGCAATTCTGGGTGTTCCTATGTCACCTTCTCAATACCAGACCTTCAAGTTTTAGTACTCGTTTTCTGCATTATTTTATGAGATGTCAGACAGGTGCAGCCACAAAAGGACATACATGAGAGAATCAGCAGGAAACACAGTTTATTACAATTACAGGTACTATAAACAGGAAACTTGGATGTCATGCAAAACTGTATGGAAGACAACAGAGTTGTGAGGAAGCAGAAGACTACCAGAAAGGGGAAGCTTAGACCCAGGTTTATTGGGGTTTCTATAGAAAATAAGGAGCAGGAAAGGTAATTACCTTTGGACTATCTAGTTAAAATAATTTCAGTGGGCTAAGTGATAGAGTGTCATCTCCAGTAGCCTGGAACCCTGGCCTGGGATGATGAAGGTGGAAGAATGTTGTGTCCTGGGGTATGAGAGCTAGATAGACATGCTGCTCTGAGTGGTTTAGTTTGCATGTGAAAGGCATATTTCAGTCTGATCTTGGTGCTATCTCTGAACATTGGGTACTCCAATGTTCAGAGTTACAGTCTCTCCCCAGCCAGACAGGTCTTAGATATGTTAAAACATAATAACATAGAGAGGATAATAAAATGCATAAACACACACAATACATGGGGTGTGTTTTTGCATTTCCAACAGCAATACCTTCCTTATTCTGACCCTGTTTTACATGAAAAACAACAACAAAAACAACATTGAATTCCTTATCTTCTTCTATAAACCATGAAAATAGACCTAAGAAACAGTCTTACCACCAGGAAGTTCCATGTTTACACTTCTGAGGACATCAGGTGTGAGTACCCAAATATCACTCAAGAGTCTGGATTTATTTCTCCTCTTCTTTTCAGCAGTCTCATGTTCTGATGTGGGATGTAGGGGTCTGTATGACTGTGTGCTGGGTAAAGACTTCTATAAATGAGTGGATCTGTTGTATGGATTCTGTTTTTCTTCCACATAAATCATTTTTATTTGATAAAGTAGATAAACCCATATTTATACATGACACAATATGAATGAACTAGAAACAGCTAGCTTCTATGAAAATGCATATGAAAAACGAAATAGCCTAGGGGAGTTCCCTGGGGGTGTAGTGGCTTAAGGGTTCATTGCTGGCGCTGTCAGCGCTATGGCCAAGGTTCAATTCCCAGCCAGGGAACTATCCATATACAAAAAAAAAAAAAGAAAGAAAAATTAAATAGCCTATAAAATACAGTGAATTTGCCTGTTTTACCATAGACACCCATAAGGTGTCCACTAAGGTGCTATGTATAGGTGGGTCCATCAGGATGTCATCTGAATTGTTAGAGAAACATATAGTTTAAACGCCAGCTGTGCCCTCTGCTGACACAGGCCTGTCCTACAGCAGTGCCTGTGTTACTGTGAATCATATGTGTGGATGACATATGGGCTTAGCAGGGTCACCTGCAAACCTGAGGGCAACCTGCACTGGGGTGTCCACAAATGTACAGTTAGGTTAGATGAGTTTGAGATGACATCAGGACACATATTTATTAAATGTTCCTTTTGTGACTGGTACTGTGGAAAGAGCTGGCAGTGTGAGCAGAGATGCAGCTCCATGGAGTTCATTGTGTAGGACAGATTTAGTTAGAATTAGGATAGTAGATGATGGAAGGTGATGTTGGGGTGTGATTCAACATTCACCTGAGGAAATGAGAAACAAGAGGATTACATATTATAGAGAGGAAAGACTGTGGAGGTTATAAATTTTTGAGGGGCTGGTTTTACTCTGTGGGGTTATGGGGCCTGTGTGAACAAAAACATAAGTGGAGACACTGTGGACATAAGAGAATCAGAGAGCCTGGGCTCAACACATAGAGGCTTGCACTATGCTGCAGTATCTCTGTGTGGGAAACGTTTTCCAGCCTCAGGGAGGACAAGACCACTCAGGAAGTCTCTCTTTTAAGAAATATAACCAGGACACACAGGAACTTAGTGAAGGTTATGTCCCCAGTCACTTGTGATCATGATTATAAACAATGTTATCTCTTTGATGGTTGACTGCTGAGAATGAAATAACTTAGTCACAGAAAAGTTTCCAGAATTGTTTGTGGGTACAGCTGAGAACTCTGAGAAAAAAACAATCTCTTTTCCCAAGAAGTATCCTCTTCCACAGCCAGGTCAGCACCTGCTTCTGGGTTGATCCCTGTTCTCAATGTGTCTGTGGTGCCACCTGGTGTCCTGAGTATACCCTCTAACCCAGCCCTTTTGTCACCTACAGAGAGCTTTATGTTTGGGCTCACACTGACTACCCCTCATTGTGTCTTTTGACAAGTAACACATGGTGATGTCCTTGGTTCTCAGGCTGGTAATTTGCAGATGCAGCGTGTTCTTGGCATTGTCTCTGGAGATGGTAAATCAGCCCTTCATGGAACTGGCATAGCATGTCTTACTTCCATCAGGATTAATTTGACCAACTCACTCCAGTGCTTTCCTTGGAGCCTGGCAGACCCAATTCATCCAGTAGCTACTGATGGTGAATCCAGAGGCAATACAGAAGAGTCTCAGAGACCCCCCAAGCTTCACCAAGTTTCCTCCAGACTCTGGCACCTGCACTTCACATTGGATACCTGCAAACACATAAACATCTTGGTCAAGCAATCCTTTACACATTTACCATTTCTATCACTCATAACCACTCACTCAGTGTCTTTCCTTTTTTTATAAATTTCCTCTTAAAATAGCAACAAGGAAAATCCAGCTCAGCCCAGAGTCTATGGTATATTGTGTCTGTTCAGTCTTGATCACGGAATGGGGAAATCTGTATCCTGGGGCTGGGGCTTTTGTCTCAGAGCTAGAGGGTCAGGGATGGACTGTTCTTATGAATAAAGAAACTCCTATTGGCATGTCATTCTACTATATAAGGAGCTCTGGGGTTGGGTATGTACACAGAGAGCAGTGTCTCAGTACAGGAGTGAGTGTCCTGGAAAGTTTGGTGACAATGAGAACATTTGGTAAAATGTTATTTTATTATTTTATGTGCATATTTGTATATGTAGTACCCATCATATTATTTTATTTTTACAAGACCTGTGTCATAGCTATCACTTTTACCTTTATTTCACAGATGAACATGTACAGAGAGAACCATTAACTTGTAAGCACAGTTCTGTGGCACTTGGTGGGGGAAAATAAGCATCCACTGCCTGCATGTGATCACATACACTGTATTCTCTTCGCAACTAAATAAACATAACAATACACAAGAAAGGGAAATAGATCTGTAATTTGAGGACAGTGGTGACAATTATTATATGAGGGGGAGAGCACAACTACAGAAAGGATATTCTGCCATGAAGTAGGACATGAACATAACTGAGTGCCAGTATTTTTCCTGGAGGAGTTCAGGAACACCTGGAGAAACAAAGTCCAGAACCAGGGCAAGTCCCTGCCTAATAACAAGGCTCAGTCACAGGTCAGAGAGTGAACCTCACTTCACCACACCGACAGTCATTATGTAACTTAAGGGGAGATGCAGCATGGTGATTTGGAGCAGAGATGCAGTTGTCTTCTGTTGGAGACAACAGAAGAGGCAGTCCCATGACAAGTAGGGAACACAAAAAGGGAACTACTGGGTGAATTAAATTTTCTGAACCCATTAGCAAAAACCAGATTCCACAGTGGTGTTCCTGGTAACAAAAGGCTGCAGAAGCTTCTTTGATGAGATTCACAGAGGCTTCCACAGTGACAGACCAATAGGAAATAGAGGGAGATTGTGTCCATAAAGATAATGATTAATTGTAATCATGAAAAAAATGACACACAACATAATGCAATACAATAAAAGCACACCTGGGGTTACTGTACATTCTTACATGTCTGGGTGTACCATAAATTATGGAGAATAACAAGAACAGGACAGAAGTACTAATGGACATGTTTTCTAAGTGACACTCATGTATCACACAAATATTGGGATTGTTAAAAACTGAATTTCAAATTACTCTAATTAGTGTGTTGCAAGCTTAAAGGAAATGTAGATAGAGCACAGGATGAAAAGGTAACTGCAGCTGAGTAATGGAAAATAAAAAAATTAAATGGGAATGAACAAAATGACAACACATAGGAACAGAAATAAACTAAGCAAGAAAGAGGCTCATAAGTAGACACAGCTGTCCAATACCATTGTTCACGAAGAACTACAAATCAAAACCACAATAAGAAATGAGCTCACATCTGTTAAGATGGCAGTTATAAATTAAAAACAAAACAAAACAACACAAAAGTGTACATGTTAATGTTAAATTATGGAGTAAGGAAACTTGCACACACTTTATGGGAAGGAAAAATGGTGCAGCCAGTATAGAAAACAGCACATTTGTTACTTCAAAAATAAAAACAAAAATTGTATATGTTTAAGCAATTTATTGTCTAAGGATTCATCACATAATAAATTTAGAACTTTGGAGAGATATTTCCACTTTTCTGTTCATTGTAGCTTTCTTCAGTATAGTTAAGATGTGGAGACATTGTACAAGTCCATCAATGGATGGATGAATAAAAACGTGTTACTTAAAAGAAAGAATGCTCAGCAAAATGAAGTATTTCTCTTCTACATGATACACTGTCATGAGGGCACAAGGTTCTCACCATGATCTTGATTTGAACTGTCCCTAGCGATCAGTGATGGTGAGTGTCTTTTCCTAGCTTATTTTACATCTCTGTGTCTCTGAGATAAAAGGTCTGTACAAGTCTCTGCTTGTATGAAAGGGTTTTGTTTTTCTTTCTGCTAAGTTTTGAGGGTTCTTATAATATTCTGGATACAGTCATTAGGTGTTTATGTAACTAGCGAATATTTTTTGTTTATGGCCTGTCATTTATTCTGTGGATACTCACTGAGGCACAAAAATTTTAAATGTGATAGCTTTATTTACAATTATATTGTCATTATTAGATCTTGCTGTTTCAAACTTAACATAATTCACATGATTATTAGTTTTCTATAAATAATCTCATGATCTGCAATTTATCCAAAATTTTTTGTTCTGGTCATTAGAGTGCTGACTTGTTCACTGATTGATATTTGTTAACTCTTTCTTTCTCTTTTAGTATTAATTCTTGAACTCTGATGACTTTTTGCTACATTTTCATAAAATGTCAACAATTCTGATTTCATGTTTAAACCTGAACTTGAGACAGCATGATTGATGCTTTTTGTATCATTTTTTCCACATTGCTCATCCTATTTAATACATGTGCTTCTGCAGTGAAACGTGGTAAATTCCCTTTGCTGGTTTTTGTGTATTACTATTTCGGGCACTTATGGCTCTCTGGGCACAAAATTACATTCCAGAGCAAGATTTATCAGTTGCAACATTCATGTGAATCCTCTAAAAATTTATCTGTGCATCTTAATGTGAATCCTCTAAAAATTTATCTGTGCATGACCACAGTGACAGCACAGTACATGTGTCAACATTTCAAAAATTATTTTATTTGTGCACCTTGAACTCTATTACTTTTGTTGTTGTTCATGGCAGGAAAAATGCAGGTATATATTTCTGGAATTTGTTCAGTTTTCTTACCTGCTAATGTTTTTTTCAGTTGAAATCTATCACCTTACCTTTTTTTTTTAAATTGTCACACTTATTGGGGTGACGTTGGTTAACTAAAATTGCACGGGTTTTAGATGTACAATTCTACAGTGAATCATCTATGTACTTCATGATGTGTTTACCACACAAAGTCAATTCTCTTTTTTTCACTGTGCACTTGCTCCTTCTCTTTTTTCTGCCACCCTTTTCTCTTATCCCACCCCCTCTACCCTTGCCCTGAGGTAACGACTGAATTATTGTTGTGTCCATGAGTTTTTGCTTCTTTGTTGCTTTCAGTTTTATATTCCACATATGAGTAAACCCATGTGGTTATTGCTTTTTCTGTCTGGCTTATTTTGCTTAACATGATGATCTCAAGGTCCATCCATTTTGTCACAAAAGGCAATATTTCATCTTTTCTTATAGTTAAGTAATATTCCATTATGTATATGTACCACAGCTTCTTTATTCAGTCATCTATCGAAGGGCACTTCCATTGTTTCCATGTCTTGGCCACTATGAACAGTGCTGCAATGAATTTTGGGGTGTATAAGTCTTAGTGGACTAAGGTTTTCAAAAATTTGGGGTAGATACCCAGAAAGGGGATTGCCAGGTCACATTGTAACTCCATTCCTAACTTTCTGAGAAACCTCTACACTCTCTTCCATAGTGGTTGTATCAATTTGCATTTCCACCAGCAGTATGTGAGGGTTTCATTTTCTCCATACCCTCTTTAGCACTTGTTCCTTGTCTTGTTGATAATAGCCATTCTAACAGGTGTGAGGTGCTATCTCATTCTGACTTTGATTTGAATTTTCCTGCTAGTTAATGAAGTTGAGCATTTCTTCATATGTCTGTTGTCCATTTTTATGTTTTCATGGGTGAAGTGTCTGTTCAGTACCTCAGCCCACTTTTTAATTGGGTTGTTTGTTTTTTGTTTTTGAGTAAAATTAGTTATTTATATATTTTAAATATTAATCTCTTACCAGATGTGTTGTTTGAGAATATTTTCTTCCATTTGGTTGCTGTCACTTTGCTATATGGATAGTTTCTTTTGCTATGCAGAACTTTTTTAGTTTGATACAGTTCTATTCATTTATTTTTGCTTTTATTTCCCTTGCCTTTGAGGTCAGATTCATGATGTCCTCTTGAGCCTGAGATATACAAGATTAGTACGAATATTTCCTTCTGTACAGTTTATTGTTTTGGGTCTTATTAGGAAGTATTTAATCCATTTTGAATTAATCTTAGTAAGTAGTGACAGTTCACAAGTCAGATTTATTCTTTTGCATATGGTTTTTCAATTTCTCCAGCATCATGTTCTGAAGAGAGTTTCTTTTGCTCACTGCCCATTTTTCTGCTCCTTTTCCAAAAATTATTTGTCCATATATTTGCAGATTTATTTCTGGTTTTTTACTGTTTACCATTCATCTGTGTGTGTGTTTTTCTGCCAATACCAACCTCTTTTGATGGATTAGTGATGCTTTGTAGTATAAATTGAAATCAGGGAGCATGATACCTCCAGCCTCATTCATTTTATGTAGTATTGCTATGGCAATTTGAGGACTTTTGTGGCTTAATACAAATCTGATAATTTCTTTATCTATTTTGTGAGGTATGTTTGGGAGATTTTGGTGGGAATTTCATTAAATCTGTGTATTGCTTTGAGTGAACTTTGTGTTTGTTTGTATCTTGTCATTTGGAGGGATACCACTTTATGAAACAACAACATTCTGTGGATGATATTTTCATATTATGTAGCTGGCTTTTTCATGTAGAAAATGTGTAAAAAACAGTTAAGCATTTCACTTTTATGCTCCACTAGCAGGGTCTTCTAAAAAGGAAGAGAAAATAATGGCACTTCCAGGCTGTGGGTGAAAGAGGAACCACAGAGCCTGCCAGAAATATGCCATCTGCCCACAATTTTCTGTTCTGTACACATAGGGGCCCAGCTGAGGTGAAGCCCTGAGTTTTTGTACAAGATCTCTCTGGCCTGTGTCTCTGTGCCATTTGTGCATAGTAATACATGGCTGTGTCTTCAGGGTCCATCCTGGTCATTGTTAGGACCACCTTGTTTTTGAAGGTGTCCTTGGAGATTGTGAGACGGTTCTTCAGCGATGGGGAGTAATACTTATCATCAATCCACCAAATGTATGCAAGCCACTCCAGATTCTTCCCAGGGGGCTGATGGACCCAGGCAAAACCCATATTTGTAGTGCTCAGTGAGAACCCCGAGAAAAAGCGGGTGAGTGTAAGGGTCTGGGTGGGTTTCAAAAGCTCAGGACCGGACTCCTTCAGAATGACCTGGGATAGAAACCCTCTGGAGAAAGAACAAGAAAAGTAAATTCACTTTTAGACAAAAACAGGAATCCTCTCATGCCTGAGGGCATCCCTGACTGGAGCACTCACAGGAAGGGATGGTCAGCAACAAGAGAGCAGAATACAGCATGTACATGTTGGAACATAGAAGTCAATACTCCAGAAAAGCACTCAGTTTTTCAAGCCGTGGAGGGGAGTGAAAAATTTGCATGCTGTCACATGGTCTTGACCCCTATGTGGAACACAAGTGTCTGCTGTGGTGATGTGAGCATGTGCTGCAGAAGCAGCATGCTCTGGGCTCTCCATGTGGTTACCCATTCAGAACTGGCTGCCATGATGCAAAGATCTCAGAAGTGCCCTGTGTGTGGATGGAGTAAAAGCTGTTACTGTCCTTTTTCAATAGGATTCCTCACATAGATGAGACTCCAAGGACCCTCTCCCTGTGAGTTCTGTCCTAGATCAGTGGGAGTAAAGAATCAGACCCCTGGTGCTCCTCCTGCTTCTAGAGGAGAGGTATGGGCCTGGAGGTGTATTGTAGATTGTTTCTGCACATTGTATGCCAGCATCCTTGTGATTAGAAAACAGAGATCAGTGAAAAAAATCACCCAAATTTTCTGCAGGAATAAGTGTATATTCATGGGAGTGTTTTCACTGTGTGTGCATTCTCAAAGGGGTAGTTCACTCATAGGTCTTGTCATGGGGCCAGTTCAGACCTGTGAGACACAGCAACCTCACGTTGGCCTCTCCCTTCCTGTCATGTAACCTTGGATTTATGTAGGGTATTCAAGTACTCTATATGTTTCTTCATGATGGTCATTCTGAGTTCCATGATTTTTGATAAATTATAATCATTTTCTATTCTGTAGTGTTGTGAAACCACAGTTCTGCCATGATGTAAGATGTGTGGTTTTCTTGGGGTTTATTGATACAAGTTTTGACTGTCAAGAGCAGAAAGCATGCCTGACAGACAGTGCTATTACAATATTGAACATGTACAGTGCTCTTGGAGTAAGAGAAGAGACTGGAGGAAGTCTGCAAAAGGGTTGAAAATGTCATTTAAAATCATAGCTGATAAACATTGGACTTAATGAGAGTTGGTCAAGAAACTCATGAAATAGAGGGGAAGAAGAGTAAAAAAACTATTTTTTTCTCTTTTTTAATGTATTTATCTTTAACTCCAGTGCACTTTTCAAATTAATAAGTTTATTTATAACCTTCAAATAAAAATATCTTGTTTTTATTCTCAAAATGGAGCTTTAACTTCTTTGTTGTCTGTAAATTTTCTCCTTCAAAGCTGCTTTTTTTCATATTTGGGAACAAATAATAATCATACTGAGCCAGATGTGGACTGTATAGAGGGTGGTTTAATGTTTGAATCCCACAGTCTTGTAGAGTAACGAATGCAACATTGGTCTAATGCATAGGTGCATTGTTATAAAACAAAACAAAACAAAACAAAACAGTACTCCTTTGGTCCATTTTCCTGAGCCTTTCTTCTTCACAGATTTTTTTAACTGCTTCAGACTACAATAGTACTGTATAGTTATTGTGACACCCTTATTTTTGTAATTGATAACCCAGATACACTCTGTATCTTAAAAAACAGATGCCATAATTTTTTCAAGATATGCAAAAACTTAAACTTATTAGGGGTTTGTGTGCCCTTTTCATAATATTGCATGGACCCCTGATTTGACTCAGGCTCATAATAATTAACCCAATTCCAGTGACAATCTAGTTTAAAAGTTCATCTTTATTGTCTCTGCCGAGGTAAAAATACTTGTGAACACTTAATAAATAACATGAGCATTCTCAGTACCCACCTTTCACAGATGTTTGACAATCTTTGAGGTTGATAAATCATATTCAAAATGGCTGTAAGGGATACTCTAACCATTTCTGAAAGCTGTTTTTTATTCATTCTGGCATCTTTCATGACAAATTTTCAACTTTTTGGATAATGACTGAGAAAGTGGCTTCAAAAGGGTATCCTGGATGAAGGTAATTTTCAATGAACACTCTGCTTTGCTTAAAAAGGTGATGCCACTTGTAAAATCTGAATTTTTCATGACAACAGTCCCTCTAAACTGCTAACATATCTTCCAAAATGGCTTGAGGTGTTTTCCTTTGTTTTGTGAGGAACTTAATGACAACATGAAATTCAATTTTATTCATACTTGTGATTTTCTTCATGTTTTATGTGCTTCTTTATGGATATCTGAAACAACACAGATGTAAGTAGTCTGAAATGTGGCACATATACTAGTAATAAGTCACACAATCAAACTGTGTGCACGAACACTCCCATCTCTCTGATAACCCTTCTGTTTCATGAATTTCTTTACTACCCTTCATAATTCACTGACCTCTTGCAGAGTCACCCAGTTATAACTAAGCTCCTCATGTCCTTGGCTTAATCTACATTTCAGAAGCCTGGAAAGAATATATGGGTCTTGATTTGAGAGAGACGCAAATATATGCTGATAGAAAGAGGACTGACTCTGGGTGATGAACACATAATACAACCCAGAGATGATGTGTTGTAGAATTGTACACCTGGAACCTATGTAATATTTGCTAACCAATGTAACCAAAAAAAAAATAATAATTTAAGAAAACAGTGAAAACAATTATGATAAAATAGAAATTTCTTTTAGTAAATGGTTATCCCTAAAAGAGTTAATTACATGTAACAAGGTGAGTTTCTCGGAAATAAAACACAATTGATATTATCAAAACTAGAAATGATAGTAGTTACAATTCCAAGTGTTATCGCCCTGCAATTTCTGTCACCCACCCCCAACACACACACAAACATATGCACAGACTCATGCACAAACTGTTTACTCAGATCTGCATTTCAATTACTCTTGTATCCTGGAAATGTGGACTCATTGCAACAATGCAAAACAAATTGACACACATACACATCAAATTTTTATGTCCAAAATTCTCCATTTAATTAATGGAATAAAACATATTTCACATATAAAATAATGTCACATGTGAACAGTTTTCATTTTAATTTTCTTCCCATTTTGAATGATTTTGATTTCATTTTTAAAATTTTTATTTTTAATTATATTTTACATACAATATTATAACAGTTTCAGATGTAGAGTGCAGTGATGAGTCATTTATATAATTTACTAAACCCTCATTTCAATACACCTGGTTCCTCTTTATCACCATACATAGTTATTACAATATTGTTGACTATACACCCTATGCTATATTTTATATATCCCTGTGACTATTCTGTGATTATGAATTTGTACTTCTTGATTTCTTCCCTTTTTTTACCTACTACTCCAGCTTTCTTCCCATCATCCTAACAAATCTAGAACCCATCTAACACAACACAGTTACTACAACCTTATTGAATATATTCCCAAGTTATACTTTATTACCTCCTTGATTATTTCCTTGTAACAAACTAAATTTCTCCACCCAGTCTTTTCTCACTCCTCCCATCTTAAATAAGTCCTTCTAACATTCCTTGTGAAATGAAAATCATTCATGGGTATCCCTGGCTGTGCGCTTCATCACTATGCTCAAGTATATTGCTGAGTGTGAACATGTTTATCTTACTTCTGATCTTGGAGAAGAGCTTTCATTCTTTTATGTATAAGTATAAAGTTGTCTGTGAAATTGTCATATATGGCCTTTATTATATAAAAGTTTTATTATATTCCTAGTGTGTTGAGTATTTTTTTATCAGAATAACACGTAGAATATTGTCATATTTTTATTGCATTGATTGGTCACTTGATGGGGAATCAGTAGTATCATCAACAAATGATGTTGAGGATCACTGAGTACACTCTTGCAAATAATATACATAAACCCTATTATAAACCATATAGAAATATTAGATCATAGTAGATTAAAGACCTGATTGTAAGACCCAAAGGTATAAACCCCTAGGGGAAAAAAATGAAAAAAATCTTCAAGACATTTGGTTTGGCAATAATTTATTCAATATGAATTCAAAAACACAGGCAAAAACAAAACAAAAGATAGGCAAATTGGAAGACATTAAACTCAAAATTGTATGTGCATTAAAAACACAAAATCAACAAAGTGAAAAGGAAACTACTGGAATGGAAAAGAATTACAAATTATATTTCTGATAGTGAGTTAGCACCTAGAGTATAAAAATAATTTTTCCATTTCAATGAGTATAACACAACACAACAACAAAACAAACTAAATAATGTCTACTAATATAATAGAGATAAGAAACGATAATGTGGATGTGCAGAAAAGTAACCGCTGTGCACTATTTTCAGAAATTAAATTGGTGCTTTCCTGATAGAAAACAGTGTGGAAGCTTCTCAAAAAATTAAAAAGAGAACTACTGTATTATCCAGCAATTCCACCTCTGGGTATACCTAAAGAAAATAAAATTACAAAGTCACAAATTATCTGCACTCTCTTGGTTACTGAAGCATTATGTATTATAGTTAAGACATAAAAACATTGTAAGTGTCCATGAACAGATGAATGAATGAAGTGTATATAATGCAATACCATTCAAACATGAACTGAAGGAAACCCTGCCATTTGCAACAACATTAATTGACCTTCAGGACAGAATGGTAAATAAGTGAGACAGAAAAAGGCGAATACTGTATAATCTCACTTATATACATATAAGAAATCTAAGAATATCATAGAAAAAGAGAACTTTTTATATTTACCAGAGATGGGAGTTGAGCAGTAGAAAAATTAGATGATGTTAACTAAAAGGTACAGACTTCTAGTTATGGTATAAGTAAGTATTAGGGAATCAATTGACAACATGATAACTATAGTTAAAATGGTTGTGGGATGTATTCAAATGTTGTGAAGAGAGTAGATGCTAAAAGTATTCAGCACAAAAGACAAACACAATTTTCTTTTTCTTTTCTGTTCCTTTCTTGTCTTTTTCTGATCAATAAAAGATGACAGATATTAACTTACATTGTCATCATTTCACAAGGTATAAAGACAACTCTATTTATAATAATTCTTACTGTAGTGGGTAAAAACAAAACAAATTTTAGTAAAATATCATCTATGATATACATGTCATAGAAATTTTAAGAAGTACAGTTTGCCCTGGAAATTTTGTAGACTACATTAATAGCCAGAATGAATCCTGACAAAATTTAGAGTATATCTTATGCATTTGGAACATATTTTTGTATTAATACTAATATGTGAATATGTGTGAGTGTGTATGAATGTGTGTGTGTGAGAGAAAGTGTGTGTACTTGGTAAATAATATAAGGACAGCATAAAAACTGATCACTAATTATGGAAGCAGAAACACTCACTCTAAGGCATGTTTTGCTGTGTATTTAAGAGTTCAACATAAAATTTTATTTAAAGTTGTCAAGAAGTCATCTGTTCCCTTCTGTAAGAACTTTGATGAAAACACACATCCTCTATAACCATCATGATCATGGATGTTGATAGTTAAACATCAGGTCCCAGGAAGTCAGGTGGTCCTCATGGAGTGATCCTGGGATTCCAGAATGCTTCTGATAAAATATCACCCCAGCAAAGCTTCAAAACTGCGGATCCAAGAGAAAATCTGAAAAAAATTTTGTGATGCACATCCAAGCACTCCCTGTTTTATGTCTCCACCGTTCTAGGATTAATTCCTTCAGGTCACAGGTTTTTCTCCTGAGGGCAGATATGGGATCCCTCTGCAGAACTAAGCAGTAATATGTTCCAGGGATCCCAGGTAGACAGATATTACAAGATGAAGTTCACCATCCATTAGCTTGATCCATCCTTTCAGCAGATGGAGGAACTGGCGGCTCTCTTAAAACCAGGACAGAACGAGGGTAAGTGAAATGTATAAGCTAGTTTGGAACTTTTTGTCCACCTGTGTGATGCATGCAGAGCTGCCTCCAGAGACAAATCAATCAGAAATAAACCTGTGGTGAACAGTTAAAAAGACCTGAAGATGCATAGTTTTCTGCATCTAAAAGTTTTGTTGAAAAATTATGAAATTCTGCAAGCAAAAACTAAGATTTTGCTTCTTTATGAACATCACACCAGTGCAAATAGTACAAAACTCAGAAATACATATAATTACACATACACACATAATGTACACAGTACACACCCTAACACACTCACTGACAGACATAAAATCAGATGTACTAGGTAAAGCACACACCAGTTATATCCGCAATCTAAACCTAAAAATTTACCCTTGAGAGATGCACTCATGCACTCACACAGATACACATGTTAACAGAAACACTCACACAGATAGAGTAACAAATGCACCCATAAATTTAAGTGTAAGAAGGGAAGTCTATGAGAAGAAATTTTTCTGGGCCAAGAGAGGAAATACCGGGCTAATTCAAAACGTGTCTTGTCATTGTATCTCTGCATCTGCTCTTCAGATTAGCCACTGTGATCTGTGGTCCTGTGTGCCCCCTAAAGCCCAGCCACACCTTTGCACCCTGAAGAGAAACTCATCTGGGCTGGTGTGACCTCCCTCGCTGTGTATGTTAAAATAACACATGTTGTCCTTGGTGGCCACAAACTTGAGCTGCATAGATTACTGATTCTGTGACATGTCTCTGGAGTCAAGATTGTGCTCGGTAAAGTTTGGTGTGTGCACTATCCCTGGTTCTTGTGAACCCTATTTATTGCAGGCTCATTCCTGGGGACTTTTCCAGCCATGAGCCTGACTCATGTATCTCAACTTTAACTGGACACAGGAGACAAAGTGGTTATTGTGAATGAGGGTACCCTCACCTTTCAGCATGTTACACCAATGACCGGAGACACTCACAGAAATAAGTTTCTATCAGACAGAAAAAAATCTCTGAATATGTTATGTCTATGACATATTCCTTCTTCAGGCCAACATTCAGCCCACTGAGATGGGTAACACAGGTTTTTCTATTGTGGGTGGGGTTTTCCCTGGAGTCTATATTTCATTTACATGAGGGAAAGCTCTTGTTCTGTGAGCTGTTGGGGACTCAGAACAGAGACTCAAAGCACAAACATGCAAAGAAATTTATAAGTGCTCATACACAAAAGTGCACGAAAACTTTTATCTTTGAGAACACATACACTGTCACACACACATAAATTCCAGTACCACAGGAAGTGTAACCTGTCCCCTGGTTCCTGAGGTACAGTTGAGGACCTCATTTTTAGGAAAGTTTTATGGGTTTAACAGTGACCCTCGGGAATATGTAGATTCTTATTGCTGGAACTTTTAAGTGTCTCATATGACAGGACTTTGCAGACCTGACAAGTAAAGGGTGCTAACATGGGGAGATTATTCTAAATTATCTGAGTGCAACCTAACTGTAATCACAAGTGTTTTTATTAGTGGAAAACAGAAGAAAATTAGACTAAAAATGTATTTTGATTATTGAGACAATTCAGGGTTTGTTTGAACACCTACCCAGGTAAATTAGGAACTAGAAGGTAAGGTGTTAATATTTTATAAGGAATAAAGAGACCCCATGGGTTGCAGGTTTTGAGAAGGTCTTATTTTACCTTCTATGGGGCCCAGTGAGCCTGATTAAAGGAAGGAACTATATGTGAAAACTGTGGGCATGTGATGGGCAGAGAGCCTGAGATAAACACACAGGTGACAAGTCTTTCCTGGAGTCTCTTATTCTAAAAACTGTTTCCCAACCATAAAGAAAACAAGAGCCCTAAGAAAGGCCTTTCTGTTTAGAAATAAATAAAAGATGCCAAAAAAAGTAGTGAACGGTGGTTTCTGTCACTGTGATATGTAATCTGCAAATAAACAAGATCACTTATTAATGTCGTTTGCAGTGAGAATGTGAGAACATAAAGCCACAAAGTCTGAGCCATTATTGTCCAAGGGGGAAGCTGAGAGCTTTGAAAGAAATTGATTGCTTTCATCAAAAAGCCCCTTTCTCACCAAGGTCTGTCCATGATACTGGGTCTGTTTCCTGTGCTCACTGGGTTTGGAGCACCCCCTGGTGATCTGGGTTGCCCCTTCAATCCCAGGCCCCCTGTCTCTTGCTTGGAGGTTTGTGTTTGGGCTCACACTTACTTCCTATAACTGCATATGTCACAGAGACATATATGGCCCTGTCCCCAACTTTTGAGTTGCTCCTCTTAAGCTAGGTTGTGTTTTCATGGATGTCCCTGGAAATTGCAAAATGTTTCTGAACTGACAAAGCATACCACTGATGTTTTCACATTGTTTTACTCACTACTGCCACCCACTCCATCTCTTCCCTGGAGCCTGGTGGACACAGTGCATGTTGTAATGAGTAAGGGTGAATCCAGAGGCTTTGCAGGAATGGCTCACAGATTCCCAGATCTGGCTCACATCTTCCTCAGATACACCAGCTGAACTTCACACAGAACAACTACACTGTAACCCAATGTCTTCTACAAGAAATCAGAGTCTAGAATAGAATGAAAGAAAATGCAGGTGTGTACATGGTCTGGCCTATATTATACATAGTTCCCAAATTGTCCTGAGCTCAGGTTGTCACAATGTCCCACACTGCCCAGTGTCAAGCAAACTGCAGGTGCCTCTCTCCAGTATTCCCTTTGCAATATGGGAAGTGGGTGAACATTCAGGACATTCGAAGAAAGATCTGGTGTGTCCTGGTGACAAAGATGTGATATGCTTTTTATATCACTGCACTTTGTCTTCTCTTCTGCATGAACAAGTTGACCATTGCTTGGAGAAATCCTGTGACACTCTAGAACCAGGCTACCTGTAACGACTCTCACATTTGGTCAGATTGTTGCTGACATCAGGTTGGAGACATGAAAAAAATCATTTATGTGCTAGCATTGCTTTTACCCCAGACACTAAAAAATGTGTCATAAGGATCCAAATAAATTAAATCAGAAATGAAAGAGGAGAAGTTATAACAGACACCACAGAAATACAAGAAATTTTAAGAAAATACTATGATCAACTATGTGCCAACAAATACTGCAATTTGGAAAAAATGGATAAGTTTTTAGAAACTTCGAAGATTAAATAAAAAAGAAACAGAAAATCTAAGTATGCCAATTACTAACAATGAAATAGAATCAGTGATCAACAAGCTTCCAACAAACAAATGTCCTGGACCAAATGACTTCACAGGCAAGATTTACTGAACATTCAAAAAAGAATTAACACCTATATCTCTCAAGGTATTTCAAAAAAATTCAGGAAGAGGGCAGGCTCCCAAATTCACATCATGAGGCCACAATCATCCTGATTCTGAAACCAGATAAAGACACTACAAAAAAACAATAATTATAAGCCAATATCTCTAATGAACACAGATGCAAAAATTCTCAACAGAATATTAGCAAATCAAATCTGCAATACATTAAAAAAATCATACACCACAACTGGTGTGATTCATTTCCTGAGACGCAAGGTTAAGATATGAAAATCAATTAATGTGATACAGCACATAAATGAAAAAAAATGATCATTTTAATAGACACAGAAAAGGCATTTGACAAAATTCAGTCAGCATTTATGATAAAAATGCTCAACAAGGGAGGAATAGAAGGAACACTTGTCAATTTATAAAGGCCATATATGATAAACCCTCAGCTAACATCATACTCAGTGGGGAAAAGCTAAAAGCATTTTCCTTAAGATCAGGAGCAAGACAAAGATGTCCACTCTCACCACTCTTATTTAACATAGTACTGGAAGTCCTAGCCACATCTCTCACACAAGAAAAACAAAAGAAAGCATCCAAAAAGAAAAAGAAACTATCTTTATTTACATATGACATAATACTATATATAGAGAATCCCAGATATTTGACCCCCAAATATTTTGGAACCAATAAATGTGTTTAGTAAAGTAGCAGAATACAAAATCAATATACAGAAATCAGTTGCATTCTTATACATCAATAACAAACTAGCAGAAGAAGAAATTAAGAAAACAATCCCATTTACAACTGCATAAAAAATACCTAGGAATAGATTTAACCAAGGAAGAAAAAGACCTGTATTCAGAAATTTATAAGAAATGAGGAGGGAAGTCAAAGAAGACATAAATAAATGGAAGCATATACCATGTTTGTGGATAGGAAGAATTAATGTAGTTAAAGTGTCTATTCTACCCAAAACAATCAATGGATTCAATGCAATTCCCATCAAAATACCAAAGGCATTCTTCACAGAAATAGAACATATAATCCTAAAAGTTATATGGAACCGTAAAAGACCTAGAATATCCACATTAACCCTAGGAAAGAAGAAGAAAGTTGGAGGAATCACGCTACCACACATCAAATTATGTTAACATTTCCATAGTTATCAAAACAGCATGGTATTGGCATAAAAACAGACACATAGATTAATGGAACAGAAAAGAGAGCCCAGAAATAAATCCATGTTTATATGACCAATTAATCTACAATAAAGAAAGCAAGAACTTAAAATGGGGTAAAGAGAGTCTTCAGCAAACTGGAAAGACACATGCAAAAAAAAATGTAGTTGGACCAACTTTTACACCATATACAAAAATAAAATCAGAATAAATAAAAGCCTAAATATAAGACCTGAAACCATAAAACTTCTAGAAGAAAATACAGAAAGTAAGCTCTCAGATATTACCATTAGCAATACTTTTAACGATGTATCTCCTCAGTCAAGAAAAACAATAAAAAAACAAATGGGACTACATCAGACTTAAAAGCCCTCCCCCATTTTTTACAGCAAAAGGAACCATCAACAAAACAAATGAAAGAAAATATTCACCAGTGAGGCAACTGACAAAGGCTTAACATCCAAAATTTATAAGAAGCTCATATAACTCAACAGTAACCAAACAAACAACCCAATTAAAAAATGGAAAGAAGACCTGAATGGACACTTCTCCAAAGGGGACATACAGGTGGCCAATGGACACATGAAAGATGTTCAACATTACCTATCATTAGATAAATGCGAATCAGCACCACCATGAGATACCACTTAACTCCTATCAGAAAGGCACTCACTGATAAATCAATCAACAACAAATGTTGGTGAGGATGTGGAGAAAAGGAAACCTTTTACACTGCTGATAGGACTGCCAATTCATCTCACCAGTATGGAAAACAGTATGGAGGTTCCTCAAAAAATTAAAAATGGAACTACCTTATGATCCACTCTTGGGTATTTACACAAAGAAATCCAAAACACGAATTTAAAAAAATGCATGCACCCCTATGTTTATTGCAGCATTATTTACTATATACAAGATATGGAAACAATGTAAATTTCCATCAATAAATGATTGGACAAAGAAGCTCTGGTACATTTACACAATGAGATATTACTCAGCAATAGAAAAGAATAAAATCTTATATTTTTGCAGCAACACGGATGGAACTAGAAGATATCATGATAAGTGAAATTGGTCAGATTAAGACAAATACCATATGATCTCACTTAAATGTGGAATCTAAAGAACAGAATAAACAAATAATCAAATAAAAAAATAACAAAACTCCAAACAAAACAAACAAAAAGCTCATTTAAAATATGGCAGATCAGTATGCTAAGTGAAATAAGGCAGACAGAAAAAAAACATGATCTACATTATTACACTCATACATGTAACATAAAAGTGAAATCAACAAAGAAATAAAATTCATGGACACAGTCAGTAATTTAGTAGTTATCTGAGGGTAAGGGAAGTGGGGAGAAAAGGATAAAGACACAAATATTTGGGTCGGAAAGAGAACTGACTGGTTGATGAATACACAGTGAAATGCATGGAGGATGTGATGTAGAATTGCTTACCTGGAGCCTATGTAATTTTTACTAATCAATGTTACCTCAATAAATTTAATAATAAAAAAGAGAAAATGTGTCATAAGAGCAAGAAATTATGGATATATGTGTCTGATGGAGACAGATGCAAGCATCCTAAAGAAATGTTGATAAACCAAATACAATTGTACATAAAAGGTAACACACTGCCCTTGAGTGCCATTTATTCAGGTAATGTGAAAGTGACAAAATTTTAAAAACCAGTTAATTAAATGCAGACCCTATGTAAAGAAGTCTGTCAGTTAACACTTGATTCATTTAGCTATAAATCTGAAACTAGGGAGTTCCCTGATGGTGTAGTGGCTTAAGGCTTTGGCGCTGGCGCTGTCAGTGCTGCGGCCTGGGTTCGATTCCCAGCCAGGGAGCTACCCACATACCAAAAAGCAAAAAAAAAAAAAAAATCTGAAACTAATGCAAATATGGGAATAATTCTTATAGAACCTAATACAATCATGTACCACACGATGATATTTCACATATACAATGATGGTCCAATAAGATTATAATGGAGTTGAAAAATTCCTATTGCCTCTTGCCATTGTAATAGTTGTAATATCATAGCACAATGTATTACTCATGTGTTTGTGGTGATGCTGGTGTAAACAAACCAACTGTACTGCCAGTTATGTAAAAGTATAACATATATAATTATGTACAACATGTAATACTTGATAATAAATTACTGTTACTAGTTTATGTATTTACTATACTATAAAAAATTAAAAAATAAAAAAACCCAGTTAATTAGAAAAGAAAATTCTTATAATTATCAGACAAAATTATGGCCTATCTAAATAAAGACTATTTGCAAATATAGCATGCCCCTTGTAATCATGAATGATTAAAGAATCTCAGAGTAATTGTGAATTAGACAGGAATGACTAACAGCACATCTTCTATTTAATATTTTCAATGAGACAAGAGAAAATAAATAAAATAAGTAAATAAATGAGACATTATTCAGATATGATGTGAGTGTATTCTTCCCAAATAATAACATGTATATTACTAACGTATAACAATTAGTAAGGTATTTTGGTAAACTTAGTGCAAGAAAGAAATAGTTGCATTTCTATAGATGAGGGAAAAATATAATTAAAAATGATTCCATTCACAAAAGTTTCGAATATATCCCATATATAAGAAGCACTGCAAAATTCATTCTTCTCTCAAACGTCTTAAATCTCTTCTCTCAAACGTCAGATTGTTTACTTTCATTAAATCTGAGTGATAAAAAAAAAGAAAAGCATGGCCTGCTACCAGTCTGATATGCTGTATTGAGACAGTTATATTGAAATCAATGTCTGCTTTGTTCATTGCCAACCTTAATCACCATTTTGACTTGCACCCTGCTATATAAGGTTTTCTAAAGTCTCTTCTTTTCAATATTCTCTCATTCTCAGAGGAGACTCTAAAGACACAAAACGATATCGTTTCTCAGAGTTGTCTTATATTGCATCAGTGAAGTACCTGGTGTTCCAAAATACAAGGTACCCTTGTGACAATACATAAAATAAGCTGGTAAGGGATGTATTGAGTGATGGCCATCCTCGTCATCACAGGGTTACTCAACTGGGCACACAAAGCAGCAAATCATCTGCTTTCTCTCTGAATTCTACTTGGAATTAGGAAAAAAGGGGGAAAAGTCAACTGATCAGGGTAAACAAACTGCAGTAACTTTGATCCAACAAACTAATTAAAGCTGTCTCATCAGAAAGAAACTGCTGTGTTTGGGATCTGATACAGCTATGAGTGATTGTTTAATAGTGAGCCTTTGGGTAGATCCCCAGAAGGGGGATTGCTGGGTCAAATGGTAGCTCCATGCCCAATTTTCTGAGGAACTTCCACACTGCCTTCCACAGTGGTTGTACCATTTTGTACTCCCACCAGCAGTGTACCAGAGTTCCTTTTTCTCCACATCCTCTCCAGCACTTGTTATTCCTTGTCTTGTTGATAATAGCCATTCTCACAGGTATGAGGTGGTATCTCATTGTGGTTTTGATTTGCATTTCCCTGATAGCTAATGAGAATGAGCATTTTTTCATATGTCTGTTGGCCATTTGTATTTCCTCATGGGAGAAGTGTCTGTTTAGTTCTTCTGCCCACTTTTTAATTGGGTTGTTTGTTTTTTTGTTGTTAAGTCTTATTAGTTCTTTATATATTTTAGATATTAG
>PVJL010013785.1:0-30770 GCA_004026885.1 Lyroderma lyra
CAGGTCCATCCATTTTGTCGCAAATGGCAATATTTCATCTTTTCTTACAGTCTTTTTGATACTATTGTGAATGGAATTGTGTTTTTCAATTTCATTTTTGGATTGTTCATTGCAAATGTATAGAAATAGTATTGATTTTTATATATGATTATGTATTCTGAATCCTTGCTGAAATCATTTATTAGTTCTAATAGTTTTTAAAAACATAAAATAGACTCATTTTATTTCTCTGGAAGAAGCATGTGTCCATAGCTGGGGCAGCACTTTGGTAACAGAGTGGGAAAACATGGACCAGCACAGGGAAAGAGCTGGGTCCAAGAGGAAGTCCTGGTGTCCCTCCAGGGCAGCTGCCCCCTTGAGCTCTCCCAACCCTGGGGCTCTAATAGTTTTTATTAGTGAATTTCTTAGGATTTTTTAAATATACAAGGTTATGTCACCCTCAAATATAGTTTTCTTTCTTTTCTTTTCTTTCTTCCTTTCCTTTCCTTTCCTTTCCTTTCTTTCCTCCCTCCCTCCCTCCCTCCCTTCCTCTCTCTCTCTCTTTCTTTCTTTCTTTCTTTCTTGTATAGATGATGCCTTTTATTCCATTTTCTTGCCTAATTGCCCTGGCTAGAACTGCAGTACAACGTTGCACAGAAGTGCTGAAAGCTGACATCTTGGTCTTGTTCCTGATCTCCGTGGGGGAAAGCTCCAGTCTTTCACCATTAGGTATGATGTTAGCTGTGAGATGTTCATAAATGCCCTTCATTAGGCTGAGAGAACTCCCTTTTATTACTAGTATGTTGAAGAGGCATTGAATTGTGTCAATGGCTTTTTCAGCATCTGTTTAGATGACCATGTAGTTTTTGTCCTTTATTCCACGGATAGGGTGTATTGCATTAATTGATTTTCAGGTATTAAAACATCCTTGCACTCCTGGGCCACATCTCACGTGGTCATGGTGTATAATCCTTTTTATATGTTGCTGAATTCAGTTTGCTAGGATAGCAGGTCTTTGAATAACATCATTTTATTTAATGTCATTTTGTTATAACATTGATGTGAAAGAAAACAACAATGCCTGGCCAGGGCCACTGTCTGTGTAAAGTTTGCACATTTCCCCTGTTCTGTGTGGGTTTTCTCGGGGGACGCCGGTTCCCTTCCATATCCCAGAGGTGAGCACGTGAGGTGGATTGGTGCGTCCTGATTGGCCTGGTCGCAGAGAGGGCGTCTGTGTGGGAGTGGCCCGTAGGTTCCTGCCTTGCGCCCTGACCTGCGGGGAGGGGCTCTGGCCGCTCTAAACACTTAAGAGGAGTAAGTGGGTTGCAAAAGAATTGTCTTACTTGTTTTTAATTCATCTTTCTGAAATGTATGTATAGCTCATATTTACTTCAGTGTTTAATATTAGAAGTGTTTTGGATCTTTATTTAGAAGTTTGGTGTTTCTATGACCAGAAATATGCTGTAGGAACGTTTAACTTTTGTTTATACCAATTAGCCTATGGTAAAATCACTGTTGTTGTTTTTAAAACAACAATCATTTTATTATATTTCACATTTTTTTTTTTTTTTTAATGTGAGTAGTTCCCTGACTGGGAATCGAACCCAGGCTGCCGCGTTGACAGCGCCGAAGCCTTAGCCACTACACCACCAGGGAACTCCCTGTATTTTTTTAATATGTCATTTTGCTTAAAGTTGCAGTTTTCAAGAAACTATTGATGGACGTTAAATGAGGACTTACTGGGTTTTGTCAATGATTTTTGCATTTGTATTCATAAGAGACATTGGTCTTTAGTTTCCTTGTGATATTTTTGTACGGTTTGGTATCAGGATAATACCAAAATTTGGTCTCATGGGATGAGTTTGTAAGTCCCTCCCATGTTTTAGAAGGATTTCTGAAGACTTGATATTAACTCTTTGAATGTTTGGTGGAATTCACCAACAAAGCCATCTGAGCCTAGACTTTTCTTTGAAGGTAGTTTTCTAATGACTAAATCTCTTTACTTGTTATTGGTGTATTTAGATTTCCTATTTTTTCTAGAGTCAGTTTTGATAGTTTATGTCCCTCTAGGAATTTGTCCATGTTATCTAATTTGTTGGTATACTATTTATATTCTATTTAGAATTAGTTGCAGGTGTACAAAACAACATAGTGATTAGACATTTACACACCTCACAACGTGACAACCCCAACAAGTCTACTGCCCATCTGACACCACACATAGCTATGATATTATAATAACATCGACTAGATTCTCAATACTGTACTTTATATTTCGTGATTATATATTTTTAAAAATTATGGTTAACATTCAGTATTCTATTCGTTTTAGGTGTACAGCATAGTCGTTAGGCACCTATATAATTTATGACGTGATCCCTCATGCTCACCTGACACTATACATAGTGTTTACAATATTATTGACTGTATTTCCCATGCTCTATTTCCCATCTCCGTGACTATTTATCGTACCTATTTATTTTTAAAAGTACTTTACATTTCATACCATGACAGCTCCTCTCTTCTTGAAACTATTTTCTTTCGGTTTTCATGACATACTCTCTTAATTGCCATGGACTTGGGACAACTCATTCAGCCTCACTAGAATGGGGGTGGTCACAGGGCCTTCTCACTGAATCCTGGTGAGGATCAGATGAGATGGCACCTGGGAAGTGTGGAGCATGGTACCTGGCCCTCGGGAATCCCTGAATACCCGCTACTGACCCGGTCTTCCTTCATCTCCCTGATTACTGGTGCCCCACGCCCAGTCTTAGGTATACGTTAGGGCAGTGGTTCTCAACCAAGGGTGATTTTGTGCGCTTGAGGACATTTGGAACTGTCTGGAGACATTTTTGGCTGTCACAATTGAGGGGATGCTGTTGGCAACTAGCGGGCAGAGACCAGGGATGCTGTGAAGCAGCCTGCCATGCCCAGGACAGCTCCCAGCAGCACAGTACCATCTGTCCCCGGATGGCATCAGTGCTGAAGTCTGTATGGAAACAGCTCTGCGTGAGTATCATAAAAAGAGCTGAAAATACAGATAAGGAAAAAAGAAGAAAAGAACCCCCTATCACCCTGCCACATTGAAAGAACTTCAGCTAGGAAAAAGTTTTGTATTTTTTGTGGGGTTTTTTTTAAAGGAATGCTTGTATAATGTGAGGACTGTCCAGAAAAAGTCTAGCCATAAATGCCTCTATTTTTCATAGTACATGGCTGGATAGTTTCTGGACAGCCCTCATAGAATATTCTGGCTCTTTTGAATTTCCCCCAGCTACACTGCTTACCCGGTAATGTGACAATGCGTTTGGTGCCATTTCGGTGCCCAGCAGGTCTTGGCCAGCCTGTGGCTCTGCCTTCCCGTCCTTCCTGATGAGATGGGCAGGAAAATGCCCACTGTCCACGGGATGGGCCTTGGAAGTCGGCTGGAGGGGGCAGGGCACCTGCTTTGTCTGCAGGTGGGACCTACAGACACGCATTCTCTGCGTGGCTTGAGGTCTTTCCATTGAACTCGGTGTGTGCCCGAGTGTGTGTGCACAAGTGTGTTCCCATGTCATCCAGCTGGAAGGGGACAGGTGGACTAGGGACTCTATAACCTCACTAACTGTGGGAAAGGAGAAAACGCGGGTTAATTTTGGAATAATCATGTGGGTTGAATTCTTTGATAACGTAGTGGTTCTGAAGAGTTTTCCCGAGGCCAAGGGCTTCCCTGGCTGGGCCCCGTGGTGTACACGTGGTCGTGCACGTACCTTGTACCTTCTTCCCTTTGTCTGCTTCAGACCTTCTTGACGCTGCACGTAGCCCCCAGGATTCATGTGATGCTGATGTCACCCGTCCCCCGCCCCACAGGGGACAGAATGCTGGGAATGGCAATCCTGAGGTGGGGGCCACTATTCCTCAGGAGCTAAAACCTGCCTGAACTGAGCCCCTGCTCACTGATAGGAGGGGCGGAGGGTGATAGCTTAGAAACAGGCCCCTGGCTCCGTGAAAGGTGCCTTTGTGAGGCCGCATTTGTTTTGACAGGCCCAAACCCGGGCAGCTGGGTTTGCTGTGACAAATGATGACAGTGCGAGGCCATGCTGTCAGGAGCAGTGGGGGATAAAAGCCTCCTTCTCAATGGCGCCCCTTAAAAAGTGCTTTTTAATCACGAACTATTTCCAACACACACACACCAGTGGGAAGAGGAGGACAACGAAGCCCACAGATTCGCTAATCAGCAAGGTTTTGCCATCCGTTTCAGCGCCTCCTCTGCCCTTACCTCTTTTTATTTTTTCTTTCTGTTGAAGTATTTAAAATCTCAATCATAATGTGACTTCACTTCTGCATAGTCCCCTAAAACACACACATACACACCCACACCCTTTCTTATACAGCTGCCAAGCCATGATCACACCTAACAAAATAAATAAAAACCCATTGCAATCATCTAATACCCAGCAATAAACAGATCTCTCTGCCTCAAAATGTCTTTTTATGCTACGGTTGGTTTGTTGGAATCCGGATCCAGAAAAGGCCTGCGTGTGGGGTTTTGTGTTCAGGCCCCTCAAGGCCTTTCTGATCTAGGACTGGGCCCCTCCCTTCTCCTTTCATTTAATGCTGTTGACTTACTGTAGGAGCCTCGTGGTGTGTCCAGAGGCTCGTTCCCTTCCACGTTCCGGACTCCCCGCTGCTTCCTCACAGCATTGCTTACCTCTTTCCCCCACGCTTCCTGCGAATGGACGTTAGCCTTACAGATGTGGTTAGAATTAGGTTTAATTTTTCTTTTTATAAGAATACTCCATGGATGGTACTGGGGTTTCCCACTGCACCCCATCAGGAGGCACACACAGCCAGCTTGCTCTTCTGGTAGTGATTCTAAAAATGATCTGTGGGTTCCAATGGTGACAGCCTGCCCCCTCCACAGTCAGGTTTTCATTTGGTCGCTAGTCTCCGAAGATTTTCCTCCAACAAACTGTGCCTGCCAGTATTCACGCCTCATGTCGTCCCCGCCCCTCGAATCTGGATGGCTCCCTGGAATGAGACGAGAGTCACACTGGTTTCTGAGGCTAGGTCACAGGAAACCTTGTAGCGTCACCCTTAGTCTTTGAGAACTCTCATTCTCGGGGAAGCCAGCTGCCATGCAAGAAGTCTGACTACCCCAAGTCCGCCATGCGGTGAGAAAGCCCAAGCTAGCCATGTGGAGAAGTCACATGATGAAAGAGATATGCCCCACCTGACCCCACTGCTCCTGTCACTCAGGTGAGGCCTCAGATGTGCGAATGATGGATGGAGCTGATGATTAGATGACTCCAGCCCCAGCCTCCATTTGATCGAACTGTCTGAGACACTAAGTGAGACCTACCCAGTGGACCTGGTCGACTGACTGAGAGCCTATGAAATTGTTAGCCACTATGCTCTGGGGTGACTTGTCACTGATTGGAATACCCACTAACTTTTCTTCTTTCTTCTACATGTATCAACCATTGGTGATCATTGCCTGAATCTGCTATTTTATTACAAGTTACAAAATGGTGCTTTTCTAATTCTTTTATTCCTCCCACATTTATTTCCCTCAGCAACCAGGGTTTCTTAGTGACTCTGAAGAATGAAGCCTACACGAAGGACCAGGAAATTGTGGGGTTCTTTCCTCTTCATTGGTTGCCCCCTTTTATAGCAGTGACCTTCTTGGATTCGTGGCCCAGATCAAGGCAGAGGAGAGAGAAGAAGCCTGAACAAGGTGAACAGGGGACGTGGTTTCCAAGGAAACCACAGGTAATCATCAGACCCTCTGAGGATCTTTCTTCCTTTGTCCTGATGAAAGCCGGATGCTGTCATCTCCGAAGCCAGCAGATGCTTGAGCAGGCACCCCAATGGGCCCAAAGGGAGAAGACAGTGGGCTTAGAGATGGTAGGGGTGGCTGCTTCCTTCCCCTGCCCTCGGCTGGCTCCCTGCCATGCAGCCTCCCCTTCCTCTCAAAGACACACCCCTCATTCCAAATCTCCTCTGGGATCAGGAGAGCCTAGTTTGGGGGTGAGAACTACACAGGAAATTGTCTTCCCTGGAGTTCTGTGGGACAGGATGTCTTTGCTCAGAGCCTGTCTGGGCCTTTACCTGTCAGGATTTCAGAGTGAAGACCTCGCAGGGCTGTGAGGCAGGCAGAGGGATGGCAGGCTGCAGTCCCGAATCCTCCAGAAAGAAAACAAGCAATGACCCCGTGTCTGGTGATCAGACACAGAAATCTGAGGTGGCCCAGGTGCAAGATCTGCCTGGGGCCATCAAGAGCCACCACCTAATGAGCGCTTATTTCGTGCCAAGCACGACACAGGGCAGGCTTAGAGCTGCGTGCACTTAATCTCTGAAATCCTCACCACAACGCCCTGCAGGGGACCTGTCAGTGGATTTTACTGAGTAAGAATGGAAGCCCTGCCACGCTGAGTCACATGTCCAAGGTCGCCCAAAGCGCCCCCTGCAGGCCACCTGTGGAAATGGCCCCAGACTGTCAGGGTTCCCCAAGTCCCTTTTTGCTGGGAAATTGGTGATGGGTATAACCTTGTATTTTATTATTCACCACTAACTGGTGTATTTGACTTTTTCTGTCGACGGATAATCAGTATAAAGGGTCCCCTACTGTTGTACCCCAGGGTTCTGACTGTGGCTCGGACAGACGCCAGGGTGCTGGGGCAGGGAGAGACGAGGGCGCGGAGCTCGGCCTGGTGTGGACCTGGCCGCCACGCACGGTCACGTAAGTGCGGGCCGGCGGCGGCTGACGTGTTGCTCGGTGCAGGACGGCCTTCCTGCTCCGGAAGGTATCCGACAGTATCCAGTTCGGTGGCCCCACGGAGGAAATGCCTCTGAACAAAATGTCACCAGAAATGATGGCTGAACACACATGAACAGGGAAGTGGTGCCGCTTGAGCAAACTAGACTCTCGTGGACGTGGGAGGGGACATCGCCCACCACGACGGTGCCCCCCCAGCTCTCTGGTTAGAGGGCAGGGGTTCCACGCAGCCTGGTTCACATTAGGGCACGCCTTCCAACACAGCACACACAGACACACGCTCTCTCACACGCACATAGCTCCTTTTCCTCAAGAATAATGTCAAACCATAAATACAGTTTTATAACTTGCTCTTTTTCACCTAACAACAAATTGCTCATTAACTCAGCAATTAGCTCTACTGGCAGCAAAGAGGAACAGGTTTCTGCACAGATGACATGGGAGGAAGCATCACTTGGAGCCCGCCACGCGGCTCGGGACAAGCAGTGGGCCGTGGAGGGAGGGTTCTCAGGTCCTCTGCCTCGGCCAGGAGCAGGGACCAGAACCGCTGACCTCGGTGGGTCGTGGTAGGGTCAGATTTCAACGTCTTACAAAGCTGCCCGTCCCACTTCCCAAAGCCCTGGGTGGAGCTTGTGAGAAAAATGAGCCGCCTGATGACATGGTCGTGGGCGATGGCAGGGACGATCAGGGATACCAGGCTCTCACCTTCTCCCTCACTGCCCAGTGGGTTTCAGAGACGGACCGAGACCCTTTTGCCTGGAAGTCACCTGCCATGGCTGCTGCTGTTGTCCACAGGCAAGCTGGCCGCTGGCCCTGCAGCCACGGTGAAGGCCCAGGAGGTGTGCCTGAGACCTTTAAGGGATGCCAGTTTTTGCTGCCCTCAGTTATCCCTGAGGGACTTCTGCCTGTCACCCTCATGACTTCATTGTCCCCAAGCCAGGAATCAGCCACTGCCCACCACCACGCCAGGTGGGGCCTGCTCGAGGGGCTGCTGCAAGATGCTGGCTGGGCAAGAGTGTTGGGGAGGGAATACTGGGACAGGGGGAGGTGGCCGTCATGACTGCCTCTCCCAACAGCCCCTTTTCCCCGCTTCCGCCCCTGTCGCAACGCTGCCAATGGTTTGGGTGGAACTGACCTTGCTCCCAGTTCCAGGCCCTATGAGTCTAAACCAATCCATGATGTCCCATCCGGTTCACCCCCCCCCCACCCCCCCACCCCCTGGAGGAGAGGAGCCCAGCAAAGACCCCACACCGGCAGCAGGAGGGGGAGTGTGACCTTTGAGGAAACACAGCACAACAGGCGGCAAAGGTTTTGTTTTGTTTTTAAAGAGCCGAAACGTGTCCCGAGGACTCGAAACCAGCAGCACGAAGGCTGAGTGGACGCGCTTCCGGCTGGCTTGTGCGCGCCCTGAGCCACGGGACAGAAAACGGGTCCTCCGTTCCTTCCAGAAATGTTCCTACAATTGGGTTATTTCATTTGTTTGTCTCCAGGTCACTACATTCTGCTTTGCTCCACATTCTTTGATACAAAAGAAACCAACGTCCATGAATAAGGTTGGGAGATTTCCCAGACAAAAAAGCACTTTGGTTTCCATAGCTGTGCAATCATTGCTCCCTCACTGTCTGGGTCCATCATTTCTGTTCTGGGCAAATCCCAGGAGGACAAGGCAGAATGCTGCTCAGAATCATCCAGTCCCACCTCTGCCCCAGATATCTGAGCTCCTTAGGAAGCAGGGGCGTGAGCGGGGCCAAAGGTAGGACAAGACACACTATCCAGTCCAGTCCCCAGGCAGAGCCAGGGTCACACTCCAGAAGCCATTAAAATATCCTCGGCTAACAGTTCTCAGAGAATGACAAAGGAACCCCAGTCATACCGTGTGAAATCTCCTCTCATTCTCTCTTGTGCTGTTGCTGTCCCAGGCCCGCCTACTTCTCATTCTCTTTTTCTCTGCCCCCTCCCCCAACAGCCCACCCCAAATCCCCCACACCCACCAGAGCGGCTCCCGCCCTCTCCTCAACTTCCCCTTCCTCCCAATTTTGGGAGTTCAGGAACTGACCTGGCAGAGACAAGGCCCATCTCAAAGGCCAGGGGCAGAGAAGTTGACCTACCCAGGTCAGCCATCCCCTCAGGAGGCAGCAGGAGGCGGGGGGCGGTTAGCAGTACCCCCAGGCTGGACAACTTCACTCTTACCAAAAATGAGCCTCCATTGCTCCATGTGAGAGGCCGGGGTGCTCAAAGTGCTGACCTGGTGAACTCCCACCCCAGCTACTGAGCTGTGTGTAGGAAGCTCTCGAGAAAATGGGGAAATGTAACCCAGAAGTGCAGAGGTGAGGCGTGATCAGGCAATGCTGTCTCTGTCTTTCCGCTCTGCCTTCCCAGGTATTAGCCTCTTCTGGCCACCAGCCCCTCTATGGTCCCAGGGTGGCCACCTGTCTCCTTGATCACAGTGAGTGGGAGAGGGTCAGTGCTGTGCTGCTAAGCCAGCCTGGGGGTTGGTGGGGGCCTGACTTGTAGCATTTGCCAATTTCTGTGGTGTAAATACTCCCACCATAGTTAATTCCAAGCTGCCACCTTCACAACACAGCCGCAAGGCGACGCTCACAGCAGATTCTCCCAAGTCAGCTCCCGCCAACGGCTGGGGGAGACGAGCACCCTTCTCTAGCCCAAAGAAACCCCCATGGACTATCTGACTACCATCAGGTGGGAATGAGGAGGCTCAGCCTTGCTGGGGTAGCAGCGTTTACCTCTCAGGGAGACTCATGGGGATACGCGAGAGTCTGTACGCACAGCGCCTGCCGCGCTTACAAAACTGTCGAAATAGCTGGAGAAGCAGGATATGGGCTGCACTTTTAGGAGTGACTGTCGGAGTGGCACCACAGAACTGGCCTGAGAGGAAACCACCATTTCCGGCATGACCAGGAAGCTGGGGACTCAGCCTGCCACCACCCCAGAGGCCAGCGTGGGGCCACACCATCCTTGCTGGTCAGGGTGCTGCCGCCACGACTGTGGGCTCCAGAATGGCCTGGCCATGATTCACCCCAACAGTGTGTGCTCTACGCGGCCTCTGCCCTGGGGACCTCGGCTCCACCCGCCACCCCACTGTTGGCCTGAAAGCAGAAGCAGGATCTGGCCTCACTTTTGCCCTCAGATCTGGCCCAGGTGCAGCTACTTGGTAGAAGTAAGGTCATGGGCAGAACTGAGCTGCAAGGGCATCTGGGAAGTGCATTTTGTTTCCCACCTTCCAGCAAACAGCATGGTGTCCTGCAAGGGGTTGCAGTGATCTACAGCTTTTCCGAGTATTTGACTTTGCTATTTCTTTTGTTCCTTTCTTCACTTTTACTGGCTTGAACAACTCCGTTTTTACCTCTCCTACCCCAAGTGGCATTGCCCTGGGCTCCTGAATTCCACTAGGTGGTTAACTTTCTGACCTAAACAGACTATTTAAACCTCTGATTTCTTCTTACCACATGGCCAGGCATTAACCACCCATGGTATTAGAAGCGCCCTCCCTCCTAATGTTTTACTTGCCCCCCTGCCCACAGCCCCCGAAGAGAACTCTGGGACACTTCGCTTGCCCTTGCTCGCTCCCTTGCTGCTGCCCCCAACTCCGGAGGTTTGCCGACGTCATTTGGAAACTTCCGTTCCATTCTTAGGCTACTTATTATCAATGTTTCTCTTATCAATAATCGGTCCTTAACAATTATACTCGATTTCTCAGGCACGCGGGCATCCACGGACATGTCACCGCAAGCAAGCTTTAGGGCTCACTGCTGTTCCTGTACGCCGTCTTCTACCCTTTTAAACCTTTTGTTCCGATTTGATTTTCAGCTTGTCAGAGCGCTTTCTGGTCTGTTTTCCTTGCTGCTGAGGAAGGGGTCCTTCTTTGTCTTGCTCGGCTGCCTTCTTTCCAAGTTTGTAAATGGATTCCCTCCCTTCTCACTTCCAGGGACACACAGCTCTCTCTCTGCCACGGCCTTTCTGTCCAGAAGCTTGGAGCACTCTGTCTCTATTGGAGGTCAAAGGTCTGGTCAGGCTGCGACTGGGTGTGTGCGCTTTACTCATTGCTTCTGCCTCAAGGTTTATGTCTCTCTTCTACTCTCCTATTTCTTAAATTACCACACACCCCACTCTTCATCTTTCTCCTTCTAGAAACCCAATTACCCCTAATTTGGGGTCCTGGATCTGGTTTCACACGTGGCCTCTTTTTAGTCATGCTTTCATTCCTCTGGGTTTGGCTCCATGCCGGAACGAGCACTCCCATCGGATCTTCTGGAATGTAGCTTTTGTTCTCAGAGGAGCTTTTTCTTTTTCACTTCCTCTATTCAATTTTAATTCTGGAAATCATGTGTGTGCCTGTGTTCTGAGTTCTCGAACGCCTCCTTCTGTGTTCTGCGTGCACCCGCCTGACAGTTCTCATCCGTGTCATTGAGGCCTCTTCCCTTAGGGCTCAGGGCAGAGGGAGCCCGGGTCCAGCTGGGTGGGCACCTTTCTCGGCCAGACCAAAGAAGCGGCTCCTTGGATTTATGCAGGCCTCGTGGGGGAAGCTTGTGGGTGAACAAGGCCTGGTGGTGACCCACTGGGTCAGAATGGGACCCTTCACCGATAGGTGCCACGGGAGGGCACTGTGTTCTCTCAGGTTTCAGCAGAGGGTGTGGAGAGCCAGAGGCGAAAGCTTTCAGACCCCAAGGAGAGCATGATCTCAAACATCCACTTCAGATAAGGCCAAGGAGGTTAAAAGGACCCTGAGGACATGGAAGGCAATGGAGAGGGAGCTTTGCTAAGACTAGAGGACTAGGGCACTTTACTTTCCCTTGCTCAAGTATGTGGGAGGAAGAGCCAAATGGATATGTGGAGACTAGAGGGAATTGTGGCAAGGACAGTTCTTGGCATTCACTAAATTTGGCTCATTTTCTTCGTGGCACAGAGCTAAACTACAGTTCCCAGCTTCCAGTGCAGCTGGGTGTGACCTGTTCTGGCCAATGGAATGGGAGCAGAAGGCATCCTATGCTGATCTTGGGGCCATATCTTGAGGATAGCTAAACTACAGAATAGAAAGGTCTTAGATTTCTGAATCACTGCCTGGAGGAGAACTTTATGGGAGGAAGCAGGAACTGTACAGACTGTATTCGGGAGAAGGAGGAAGCCCAGTGCCCAGCAGTGGGGGGCGGCAGTGGGGTCTCTGCCTGACCAGCTACAGCAAATTGCCATTCCTGTCTAGGAGGCCTCCAGACAGGCTCTCCAGGTCTTCCGGAGTCTGTGGCTGCACTCACTGTCCATCCCTTGTTCGCTTCTATCAGCTAAGGTCAGTTTTTGTTGCTTGGAACAAAACAACAATAACAGTTCAATTGTGGTATTGATCCTTGGTCTTTATGATCTGTTACAAATCTAATTTTCCTTTGCCATTAGTCTTGAAACCTCATATGCACAATAGCTTTTCCTATACAGAGGTTTTAGATTCTTAGGCAGCCAAATAGATCAACCATTTCCTTAGTTGTTTCTGATTTTCAGGTCATGTTTAGAAAGGCCTTCCATAATTCAAGATATAAAAATATCCACTCATATGCGAAATTAAAAACTTTTAAGTTATCATTTTATTCAAATATTTATATTTAAATATTCTGTGCTTAAACATACACACAGTTTAGTCTGATATTGCCACAAGACTTAAAAAAATTAGTACTCCGTTCCATTTCTCTGATTCCTAAACCCCTAACCAGAAGCAATCTCATTCAGCTTTGTCATAGATGCTTCCTCTTTTTTAATCTCCATTCCTAAATTAAACGATTTATACTTTAGTTCCTGGTTTTCAGTGTTTGATTTAGCTTTTCACTTGCTCCCAAGGAAAATGAGGTTTTATTTTCTTCCCCTCCACACTTCTATTATCTGGCACTACCCTGCCCTTTGTGAATCCATAGGCACCTCCATTTTTGTTATTGCGAATTATGAACTGGAGACACTGGTGCTTTGTCCCGTAGTTTCCCACAGCCTGGATTTGTGGTCCTTTATGGTCCAGTCCCTTGGCCCTGCACCCGCCTCCCCTGGGGCACCATCCTGCAGTCTAACAGGTCTCTTTCAGTCACTTGCAGAGGCAGCTGCCCTTGGCATTGCTGAACATGTTTCTGTATTTCTTATCATTTGGTAGTTGGACTGAGAGCAGGGGTTGGCAAACATTTTTTTTTTTGTCAAAAGCCAGATGGTAAATATTATAGGCTTTGTGGGACATATGGTTTGTTGCAATTCTTCAATTCTGCTGTTGTGGTGTCAAAGCAGCCACAGACAGTATGTGAACAAACAAGCTGGGGTGTGTTGCAGCTAGACTTGGGACCCTGGTTTGCAGAGCCCTGATCGAAGTCTTGGTCAGGTTCAGGTTTGATCGGGCACCTCATTGGTGGTGCTGCATTCTTAAGGAGGCACTTCATGTCCCATCGTTCCCAGTTCCTTTTCCTTCTTTATTATTTTTTATTGTGATAAACTATATGTGACATAAAATTTACCATCATAACCATTTTTAGGTGTAGACTTCAGGGGTATTACATACAATTACACTGTTGTGCAACCATCACCACCATCCGTCCCCATAACTCTTCTCATCTTGTGAAGCAGAACTCTGTCCCGCTTCAACACTAACTCCCCATTCTCCCCTGCCGCCAGCCCCTGGCAACCACCATGATACTTTCTGTATTTATGATCCAAGTGCTTTTTAACTTGAAAAATACAAAAAGAGGTGAAAACTGAAAGTGCAGCTCACCCAGGATCCCACCACATTTTTGGGGAAGTGTATAAACTAAGAAGTGAAAGCTCTGTCTTCCCCCTCCCCGCCCCTGCCCCGCCCCTGCCCCTGCGAGCCTCGTTTCCTTCCAAGCCCACCTGTCTGCACACGCAGGGGGTGCTGGCCTTCCAGCTCCACCTCTGGTGGGCGTTGCGCTCACTTAAGCCTCCTCGCAGCCCGCGAGACCCGTGCGAAGGCCCTGGGCCAATCCCCCCACCCTCCGAAGGCCACCGTGGAGAGAGGACATCCTCGCCCCTTTCTAAATTTTTCCTTAACCTCTTTCTTGGAATAAAGCAAATACCACAGCTAAATGGATTTTAAGCGACTTTTTCTTGGAATGTTCAGGAACTTTCTCCCCAAGAGTCGGGGCTGGGGAGAGCAAAGACTGGATAGTGTGTCCTGTTGGGTCAATCCACGCCTTTACGTGGGCAGAAGCAGGTGGGCACGGGACTCACGGCAATCCTGCGGAAGCGCCTGGGTTCCTCCATTTCCCCCAGTTGTCTCCCTGAGGTCCAGTCCCTTGACCCTGCCCCCGCGGTCCAACACGTCCCTTTCCGTCACTTGCAGAGGCAGCTGCCCTCGGCGCCCACTAGGTGGCGCTCTCCCCCGCTCCATTCCTCTTGGCTTCGCTGCGGGTGGTGGGGAGGGAGGGAGCGAGCTCTGGTCTCCGATTCTGCTGATTTGGGGGGCGGGGGGCGAGGGTGGGGGTAAGCCCCGGTACAGAGCATCGGGGTGCGGGGTGGAAAGCTGGAATCATATGCGGCTCACCTAGTACTAAGATGACAGGGTATTCCCATCAGGCTCTCTGCCTCCCTTTGGTGGAGGGTTTGAGCAAAGAGGTCAAGCCCCCCAACCTTACAGAGTTGGTGGTGGACAGCTGGCTCTGGCACTCCTAGATGACCCTGCCCCCATCAGCCTGTCAAAGAGGTCAGAGAGGCCTCAAACGCAGCGGGAAGGGCGGATATTCTTCAGGCAGGGTGGTGGAGGCCCGTGGTCAAGTTGAGAGGAAGAGGCAACCACAGAGCCCTCCCAAGAGCTCGATCTGTGTCCCCTGCAGCTTGGGAGACACATTGGGCAGGTACCGGACTCCCACCGGAGACGAGGAAATGGGATTGGTATGATTCAGCCTGAGCTGGCAGCAGAGAGGGCTGTGGTGGCGGCCGCGGGGCGAGTCCCGGCCGGATGCCCTTTCCGCGGGCTGGTGCGCCCCGCCCCCTTCTCTGGAGACGTGCCCAGGCTGATGGAGCCACAGCGCCTGGAAGGTTCAGGGGACAGCTCTAGCTGACACTCGGTGCCCGAGGCTGTCACCTTGCCTCAAGAGGATAAGCCTGTGGTGTAATTTGTGCACCAAGCCAACACTGGGCTTAGCCTGAGACCACATCCTCGTTCTGACGAGCTCGTAACCTCTAAGTCCCTGCTCCCAAAGTCCTGTCTCAGGCTCTGCTTCTGGACACCTGAAGGCAGGTAGGGCCAGAAAGAAGCCGACTCCAGGGGTGGGATTCTGCGATGGGATGCCGCGCTGGCCGGTTGTGCTGTCTCCGTCGCCTGGGACAGGGCGCAGGTACACGGCGATGCCCTGACTTGTGCCATCTCCCAGGTGACGTCGGGGACAATGATAATCATAAGGACTGTGCAACAGTGAGGCTGTGGCTGGGCCCCATTGATGCTTTGAAGAAGTTCAGTGTCATTGATCGCCAATTTAAAACAAAGTCAGGAGGATTCCTTGGCAGCATTTAATGAAACCTTCCCTTCCATAGCCGGAGGGCAGACGGCTGGGGACAGGCTCAGGACTTCACTGTAACAGAACTTCAGAGAAGGCTGAATGCCCAGCCTGGGGACCGCTCCACTCTAAAGCCAGGGTCCTCAGGGGAGCGGTGGGACCCCGAGGCCTGAGGTAGAGCTACTGGGGAGATGCTCTTGAGAACCTTGAACCCCCAGCCCTTCCCTACTGTACTCTTTGGCCTGCAGAAGTGGCCCATTTCTCCCACTGGAAGATGGAGACCCCCTTCTTGCTTGAAGACAATGCAGAAACCTCACATAAGGGATGGTGCCTCACAAGACAAGGCTTACCCTCTTCAGGAGCTGCTGCTCCACCTCCCCTCTCAGCCACCAGACCCCAAGGTACAATCACACCTCAGCATGACCTGACCAGGGGCGTGTTTTGCTTGCTGAGGGACAAGAGGAATTAAATACCTTGGCAGGGTTATGACACCTCACTGAGTCGTTTGTACAGTGCTGTCAACGTAAGTGCACGGTGGCGACTTCGTGAACTTAACTGTCAGATTTTGGGTACAACGACAGCACCAATGGCCATTCTAGAAAAAGAGTTCCAAAATTGCTTTGAAGGGTGGGCTCAGTGCTGGCATTGGTGCACAGCTTCCCAAGGGGAGTACTTTGAAGGTGACCGTAGTGATAGTCAGCAATGGGTATGTAGCACTTTATCTAGGATGAGTTCGTGAACTTAATTGTCTGACCTCGTGTCGTCTCATGGTTTGTTCCAGGCCTCTCCCCCAGCTTCCGGTTGTTTGCTGGCAACCTGTGGCGTTCCTCGGCTTGTAGATGCATCACCCTGTCTCTGCCCTCACCTTCACGTGACGTTCTTACTCTCTTGTGTGTGTCTGTCTCTGTGTCCAAATGTCCCCATGTTATAAGGCCACGGTCATATTGGGTTAGAGCCTACCCTAATGACTTCATCTTAGCTTGATCATCTGCAAGGACCCCATTTCTGAATAAGGTCACAATTACAGATACAGGGGCTTTAGGACTTTAACATCTTTTGTGGGGGATGCAGCTCAACCCTTAGCAGAAACTTCAGCCATTTATTCTAGAAAAGGCTGTGTGTCAGTTCAGGTCCTTTGCGGATGGACAGGTGCTAGAAATGCAGGCGGTTCATGGGGCATCACCTGTGAAAGGTAAAGGCCGGGGGTGGGGTGGGCGGGGGCAGCTGGGGAAGCTCTCAGGCTGCTGGGGTGATGCGATGCCTGTGAGAGTGGGTGGGAAGGAAGGGGGGCTGGGTAGGGAAAGCCCCAGCTGCAGTGCGGCTCTGAGGGAGTCAGAGCTCACAGCTTGCTGTTGGGAGGAAAATGCCAGGCCCTGCTGCCCTGCTGCGTGTAGTCTTGGACGAGGAGCTGCCAGGAGAGGGCGTAGCCTTGGCTCCAACACTGTAGCCCCACCATATGGTAGAGGCTGTGAGCTCACTGCTTTGCGGCAGGTTCTCTCTTGAAGGGCAAGCTCAGTGGCACATCTCCAGGGCTGCCACAATGGGCTCCCCAGGTCGTTCGAGGGCTGATGGATGCAGGGTTCACACTGACATTGATACCCAGGATCCAAGGCCATCACGTTACAGGAGAGGGGTAATGCATGGGGACCAGTTGATAAATGGAATTCTGGCCTAGGTCCACCTCACAATGGGCCTATTGTAACCAGAGACCCGCTTGGTGGTCACTTTCCCAGTTCTTGGATGTATGAAATACTTAGCAATGGGCAGAACCTTCATGCTGTCCCCTTGAGCTGCGGAGTTTTGCTATTGTATTCGAAAAGGTCAAGTGGAAGCCCGGATGTTCCTCCTCCTCACCGCCCCTTCCCAGCTAAGATAGTAAATCAAATCGATACTGCATTTCTGGAGGAGTGACAGAGATTGGTGCCATCTCCAGAGATGCAGAGGATGAGGAGTAGGGGTCTTTATCCCAGCCCTGTTGAATTCACCTGTCTAGACCCTCCAAAAGCCAGATGGCTCATGAAAGATGACAGGGCACAAGCAGAGACTCCACCCAGTAGGAGCCCCCAGGGCAGCGTCTGTGAAGGACAAGGCATCTTTCCTGGAGCTGGTTAATTTCATCGTGGGTATAAGGGATGTGGCTATTGATCTGGCCAACATTTGCATTCATGGCTTCACCTCAGGGCTATGTTAATTTTCCTGCTGTCTGTCACAATAGAGTCTGAAGGGACCTGGTCCATCTGGACAGCCTGCAGATTGCCACATTGGCCCACTCTGTCAGCAGCGGCACGTAAATCAGACCTGCTGAGCAGGAAGTGGTAGGTGTGCTGGACGTGTGCTAGAGGCTGGAGGGAGGGGACCTGAGTCAAGGCCTGTCACACCGGGCAATTTTGAAAAGGCCCAGGTGTCTGGGCATGTTGGGTCATCTCCTCCAAAGTAAAAGGGGGCTCATTGCACCCTGTAGCTTACACCATTAGGAAGAAGCACACTCCTGGTGGGCCTCTGTGGGTTTGGGGGACAGCGCCTTTAGCACTAGGGAATATGGCTTTGGCCCATCTATGGTGTGACACAGAAGGCTGCGGGTTTGGAGATGTGATGTATGCTTGGGACATATGACCGGCCGGACCCTCGAGGACTAGATGTATCCATAGCGGGAAAGGTCACTATGTGGAAAGCTCCCACAGGAAAGCCATGGGGCAGCTCCCGAGGTGCTGGGACAGGCCATGCCATCTGCGGCAGAGGACTCCTGGGTGCCACCTGGGCCTGGTAGAAATGGAGCATCTGGCCAGGGCAGGCAGTGACCAAGGGGCCACAACTTGTCATCATGAGCGGATGCTGATGGACGACCCACTAGATCACGAAGCCAGGCCTCTCTCATAAGACAGAAGCGGGAAGCAGGAGTTGGGCTCACGGAAGTCCCAAACAGGTGGCCCAGACTGCCGGGGTCATCAGTGCAGCGTGGGTGCGAATTTCCCTCCCTTTAAGGGCTGAATGATGTTCCATGGTATGTGTGAACCACATCTCACCCCTTGCTTTTAACGACTGAGTAGTACAGCTTCATTTATTTAAAATTCCTTACTCAGAGACTTTAGGTTTTCTTTTTAGTTTTTCTGCTTTCTAACAATGTGGAAAAACAACCTTTGCTATATTTTTTAATTACGCTTGCTATTAGTATTATTCTTGTAGGATACATTTCTCAAAGTGGGACAGGTCAGAGGGTACAAGCATTTCAAATGTTTTTAGAAGGTCCCAAGTCCTCCCCAGGGTTGTGCAGATTCCTGTCTGCAGCCCAAGTGTCTGAGTGTGCTCTTCCCCACGCCAACTGTCCAGCTTCTAAATTTCTGCCAAACCGTTGGACCAAATATGATTGTCTCGTTGTAATGTGCATTCCCTTAAGCATTATCAGGGTAAAACATATTTTCTATGTTTCTTGGTCATTCATATTTTTTTATTTTGTGGATTTCCTATTTCTATCCTTAGTTCATTTTCCCATTTCGTCTGATTTTTATACTCGCTAGGATGTTCATACGTATTCTGGTCACGATCCTTTAGTGCGATTTAAATATCTTTTCCTCATCCGTAGTCTGTCTTTTCACTGTGTTTACGGTGTCTTTTGTTGAACGGAAATCCTACATTCTGTCCTTGTCACATTTATCAGTCCTCGCCTTTGTGACGTGCTTTTCGCATCTTATTTAAGAAATCCTTCTCCCACACAGAGATCATAAACAGATTTTTTCCTATTTTCTTCTTATAAATCTTTTAAAGTTTGCTTTTCCTCTTTTTATATTTGGGACTCCTATGTACCTTGTTTATTTTTTTGGTATGGTGTTATCTTAGCTTTGGTTCCTCCAGGAGACAGAGAGACAGAGAGAAAGAGAGAGAGAGGAAGCAGAGGCAGGAAGCGGCAGGTCCATGTGCTTGTTTCTGGATCCAACAGGGAAGCCACTCCTGACCTCCAGGAGGGGGAGGGGGAGGGGTTAGAGGACAGGCCCGCCGCAGCTCTCCCTGCGCTGGGAAGGAAGCTGCCCCAGTAGGGGATAGATGGTCTCCCCTGACATTCAGCTTCTCCAATATTTAAAAGTTCCTATTTCATTAGGTTTTTTAAACCACTTTTAATTGAATTCCTTATATTTTCTTTGGTTTTCTCTTTATCTGGCTTTTTTGAGTTGAATGCTTCAGTCCCCATGTTCAATCTCCTGCACAGTTAAAGGTGTAAGTTTAGAATTCAGTAGCCATGCACTTCAGCTGCATCCCGCAAGTGTTCAAAAGCAGAACTTTCGTTGACATCCCAATCTCAATATTTTGTCATTTATTCATAGGTTTCTTTATCATCTATAGTTATCTAAGGCTAATTTCCTATTTTTAAATGAGTGGGATTAAAAAATTTTTTTTTAAAATAGTGGCTCTCCAGTTTAATTTTATACTCAGAGATCGTGGCCTATGAGACAAACTCTTGAGCATTTCTTAGGACTTCCTCTGTGACCTCATAAATGATAAAAAATAATGAATATTGCTTATTTGTTGGGTGCAAATCACATATAAAGTAGATTAAGCTTGTGAGTTAGGTTTTTCAGACATTACAAACTATCACATTTTTTACCTGCCTGATCTATTAGTTCCTGATTGACGAGTGTCGAAACCTTCCTCCATGTCTGTGGCTTGTCAATTTGTCCTTCTAAATGAATCAGTTTGTGCTTTGTGCAAGCTGTATTGTTAGCTGTGTGCATATTCATAACGGCGCGCTTTATCGTTGTGTTGTACGTTTATTTGCATATGCCTAATAATGCTTTCTGCTGTGAATTCTTATTTTAATATTGCCAGGCCACCTTTCGTTGGCTAGTATTTGTCTACTGTGGGAGATGTTTCTAGCTGCTATCCAGTATTAATTTTCCCATTTCTTTTAGTAGCAGACCCAAATTGTATTTGTGGTAAAAAAAAAACACCTGGCTAAAAGACTGTATTCAATAGCCTCTCTTGCAACAGGGTGCGGCCCCTGAGATGTTGGGAGGACAGAAAGAAGGGCTGTTTGAAGGGCGTCAGTCTGGCAGGGTGGGCACCCTTTTGTCTGTCTTTCTTTCCTCTTTCCACTGCCCGGAATGCTGAGTGCATGGCTAGAACTGAGGCAGCCATCTTGGAACATGAGGTTGCCTTGAGGATGGTACCAAATACCCGGATAGTGGGACAGAAAGCAGGAAGAGTGCGGGGTCCCTGCTGACCACGGACTTGTTGTACTATTTCTGGATGGCCTTCCTCCACACTGCTTTATGTGAGAGAGAAATGTACGTCTCCTGTGTGTAAGCCACTACTTTTTGACTTTTTATATGCAGCCAAAACTAATCCTAACATACATCAGGTATATCTTTGTTTTCAATTTTTGTTTTATTTTTATTTATTTTATCTTTTTTTTTTTTTTGCTTATTTTTAATGTTTTCTTTTAGGTATATCAGTTCACATAGTTTGGATATGAACCCTTTTCTTAGTAACACATACATTAAAAATTTGAATAAAACATGCAAATTTGTGAATATTTTTAAAGTAATTTTCTGAGCATCTAGCATTATGTCTGGGACCCGTAGGTACCCACTAAGTATCTGTTGAATAATGAATGAACAAATATGCTGTACATATTTTCTCCCATCTGTCATTTATCTTTTAAGTGTGACTATAATGTCTTATGCTATACTGAAATTAAAATTTTTATGTAATGAAATACATGAGACTTTGCCTTTTGGCTTCTGGGTTTGTGTGTTATGCCTAGAGAGGCCCTACTCACCCAAACTTAATAAATAACATTGTCCTATGTTTCATATCACTGTTACACATAGCAATATATATGTGTAAATGCTGAACGGATTAGGACTTTCTGTGTGTGTATGGTGTGAGGTAGACATTCAACTTTGTTTCCTTCCACTTGGATAGCTAATTACACCAAAATTTTCATGGAATAATGCATCCTGTTACCGGTGAATTGAAATGTCATTGTGAATGGAACCATCTGGCTTCCTTGGTGTTGTTTGGGAAAATCAGTAACCACATTTTCACAGATAAATTCCTGGCTCAGCACCCCCTGAGTGTACTAAGAAATTCACCTGTGTGAGAAGCAACTTATGGCTGCAAATTTCGGTCTTTGGTTTGGAGTGTTTTCCCACAGGATTCCTGGGAGCCTGCATGGTGGTGACTGTCCTTTGGTGAGCGTTTGCATGGGTCACAGATCCTCACTTTCTGCATCCATTCCAAGAGATCCATTCTTCTTCCCCAGTTGTCCTTGACACCAGTGTTCCACTCTCGTTCCTTCCTGTCCCCTGACTGTGGCATAATGAGATGTGTCCCCATGATACTCTATGTCCCAGGTCCTGACACAGAGCTCCTATGTCCCCTGGAATTTCCTGAGAGATAGGAGCATCTGTTGTTCTGATGAGGTGACTCGTGGTGAGCTCCTAGATAGCTCTAGGAAGGGGGCCGGTCACCAGAAGGACCAAACCGGGTGGGAACTTTCATTCCTACCCACAACCTCTGGGAAGAGGAGAGGGGCTGGAGACTGAGTTACTAACTGATCACACTTATATGGTGAAGCTTCCATAGAAACCCCTAAAGGACAGGGTTTGGGGAGCTTCTGCGGTGGTGAACACAGGGAGGTGCTGGGAGGGTGGCTCGCCTGGAGGGGGTGGGGAAGCTCTGTACCCCGCACCTCCCACCATGCCTTGTGCACCTCTCCCATTTGACTCTCCCTGAGGTGTGTCCTTTATAATAAACTGATAATAGTAAGCAACGTGCCTTCCTGAGTTCAGTGGGCCATTCGGGCCACTTATCCAGCACGAGGAGGGGTCGTAGGAACCTTCAATTTAGAGCCAGTCGCTCAGGAGTAGGGGAGGCGCAGGACTGCACCTGGGGTCTCGAGTGGAGGCAGTTTGGTGGGATTGAGCCCTGTAACTGGAGGAATCTGTCATGTCGATAGTGTCAGAATTGAACTGAATTGTTGGAGAATTGGTTGGTGTCTTCATTTGGGCTGCTGCAACCAAGTACCACAGACCAGAAATCTATGTCGCACAGTCTGGGGGCGGGGAGCCCGCGGTGCTGGTGCTGGCGTGGCCGGGCCTGGGGAGGCCCTCTCCCGCTTTCGGCCTGCGGACTTCCCGTTGTCTCCTCGCACAGGGGCACGGGGAGCTCGCTCTCTGGTCTCCTCTTACAAGGACGCCGATCCCATCACGGGGGCTTCACCTCAGGACCTAATGACCTCCCAAAGGCCCCCCTTCCAAGTACCCTCACGTTGGGGGTTAGATTTCCACACAGGACTTTTGGGGGAACACGATTCAGCCCATAACAATGAGTGAACGGTGGAATTGGGGACATTCCAATTTCTGGAATCTCTACCTCTCCGGAGAGCCAGGCTCTGGCAGCAGGTGGGGAATGACTGTGAACGCAGTGGTTCACAGGGTCCCCACGAGGAGCCCTCAGGGGCGGGCAAGGCGCAGGCAGGGCTACGATCTGCTGCTTCTCGGGTTGGAAGAAGCGACAGATGTCACCGGGGGTGAGGAATTCTCCTCGAACTGTGTCATTAGCCTTTCGTGCAAGGGATCTTTTCTGGCTCACAAAAGCTGACCACTTTTCCAAAGTGATGCCAATACATGTACTCCCAGGGTTCTCTTACTACAATTTTCATTCATCAGCTTTAGGGGGAGGCCACGTAGGGCAGAAAGCGATGAATTGGAGTTGGTAACTGAGGTGTCTGGAAGTTGGGCTTCAATCAGTAGCCCCACGAGTCTCTCCTATGAAAGGAGGGGGTGGCCCTGTTGTCTGGGAAAGCTGTTTGCATGCTGTACACAGAAGGCATGATTAACACTAATAAACAAACAGGAAATGAGAAAGAGACACAGAATCTGGATCGTGGGTATCTGCAGGAAAACAGTGTCAGTGCATTTTGAAGTAGAAAAACTCTGCCCTTCTAATTTAGCTGTGAAATTCAAATCCTTCTCATTTGCCCTGGGCGGACTTCTGACGTAGAATTTGTGCGCGGTGCCACAGGCCGCTGCGACCGGCGCTGGTGGGCTGGGCCGCGGGTTGCTCCCTTGCCCTGGGCGTTGTCCGGTGGTTGCTGGATCTGTGGTTGCTGGATCTGTGGTTGCTGGATTGGAGAAATCTGGGCCCCAGCGGGTATTTGGAAGCATCTTCCAAAGGACTGGTGACCTCAGGCAAACTACATCTGGAGCTCAAAACAGGAGGGGAAGCAGCACCAGTGCATGGGGAGGAGGAAGCCAGAGGCATCCTGACCGCGGAGATGTGAGGGGAGTGTGGGCTCAGGAGACGCTTCCCACGGGGAGCACCAGCTTTGTGGCTGGCGAGATTTTAATTAGATTCAAGGGCTCTTATTGCAGCCTGTGCATCTCAGATTTATACTGATCTGAATCCTAATGTGGGGTATCGTGGGACATCGGGGACCGGCCGCTGGGAGAGGCATAGGGGCTGGCAGTATTTTCTTTGAATCCTCCACACAGGCACAGTAAGGAGAGCCTGGGAGGCACCGCCTCGTATAGAAGAGTAACACTGCAGATCCTGGCCTTGAACTTGGCAGGTCCAGTTGCATAACTATACCAGCAGCAACTAAGGAACCATGGCGGGGAGCACCCCCCTCCCCCAGGGAGGCGGACTTCCTTGTCTGTGGACTGCAGACCAGCGCCTGGGGGGGACAGACGATGGCTGGAGGAGAAGCAGTGACCTCAGAGCTTCTGAGAGGCTGCGGGAGCTCGGGGCGGGGTCCAAGGACAAGGAAAAACACCCCACAAACCAAAGCAGATAAATGACTTCATTATGTTACTTTCCACAGCACAAATTTCTTTTCGTTGCCCTAAAAGATAGATATTAAAAATACATAAATTCCCAGCCAGGGACCCCCCACACACACCAAAAAAACCAAACCAAACCAAAACAAACAAACAAAAATACATAGAACAACATTTTGTAATGAAATTCGGGGAAATCCTTAGGTTTCACACGTCTCCTAACCTGTGGCCAGGCCCATGGTACAGGATACGTGCTTGATGGCACCCATTTGATGGGACAGCCACAGAGGCTGGCTCCCAGCCACCGATGTCACCCGCACTCCGAGGCTCAGCTATGGTGAATGGTTCTGGGAGAAGGTCCGACCGAACAAGGTAGAACCTGCCATTGCCATGTGTGGCTGTGGGCCGGGCAAAGCTGGTGTCCGAGTATGTTAAGTGCGCACGAAAGGAAGTTGGCTTTCCATCCAGGTAAGGTTCATTTCCGGCGTGTGGAGCTGAGATGCCTCCTAGACGTTCAAGGGGAGATGTGGAGTTGAGTGCTGGGCTACGGGAGTTCAAGGTGAAGTCAGGGCTGGAGTGTGGATCTGCTGACAACCTTGAGACAGGCTGCAACCCCTCAGGGGTGAGTGTGAAGAGGGCCAAGCCTCCGTGCTGAGCCCTTAGAGGGTTTGGGGTGTCAGTGAGGGAGATGGGGGAGCCCCCTGCAATGGGAAGTCCTGGGAGCCAAGGGAGAGGACCAAGCAGCTGTGTCAGGTGCTGCAGACAAGTCTAGTACTTGAGATCTGAGAGTTGACCTCTGGATGTAGCAAGGAAGTCACTGGTGGTCTTGACAAGAGGGGGACACACTGATAATGCGAGAGGGGAAGGGAGGGTTGCCGGAGTGACATCCTGGAGCAGGTGAGATGGGAGACGCTGGCCCGAGGTGGGGGACACTGCCGACCAATACCCCTGGCCTCTCTCTCGAACATGGATGAGCACAGGCCTGGAGGTGAACGCTGGTCTTTTTTTTATTACTTTTCTCATTCGAGAGAAAAATCAAGGGTTGAAGATCACTTAAATGTAGACGCATCCTTTCAGAGGAAAGAAAAATCAAGTTCTTGGTGTTGCACTGTGGCAGAGGTTGACATGAGCCTGGGGCAGGCCTGCTGCTATGTGAGCCCTGGAGAAGCTGTCACCAAAGGTCCCAGCTCAGCTGTCCCCACCCGCCACATCCAACAGCTGCAAAATGCTCCGGGATCCAAGCAGCTGGCAGCTGGCGGAGGCACGGGAACCCCAGCCACAGACACGAGTACGGTCGGTCCTCGCTGTTGTGGATTCCCACCTGCAGACTCGCCTGCTCGCTACCACTTGTCCGTGACCCCAAGTCAGTCCTCGCAGTGCGTGCGCCGCCGTCTGCGGACAAGCCGAGAGCCCAAAACTCGAGTTTCCGGCTGACGTGCGACAAGGCGGCTGCTGTCTCCTTTCCACTCTCATGCTATAAACAAGGGTCCTTTCCAAAGTCTATTTGGTACACCCCCTCTCTGTTGTTTTGTTGTTGTTGTTGGTTTTTTGTGCTTTTTCTTGGTGGTTTGATGGTTTAGAGGGTTGTGCTGAAGCGTTGTCCTGTGTTTCTAAGCACCAGAGGCCCCGCCTTGTGGAGAAAGCCTGTTAGGTAAGCGCCTGTGACCTGAATACCAACGAATCAACTTTGTCTATCACACAAGGTGTTCGTGAACCGAAGCACACGTAACACAAAGCGATGTGCTGGTGAGTTGACAAAACGTTGTGACCAGGGGCTGGCAGGACCCTAACCCTGTACTTTCCCTAAGAGCAATGCTTCAGCAGTGGTTCGATGATTCAGGCTTTGCGGTGACTTTACAGACCACAGCTCCCGCGAATAATCGGACTCAATTGTAATCTGAAATTCCTAAGAGATTTAGACATGAGTTTAAGATTTCTTCGCCTTGTGGAAAATAGGTACAATCTCCACTTTGTAGAGGAAGACACAGGATCAAAGAGATGAAGCAACTCCCTCGGGGCCACACAGCTGGAGGGGGGCTGAGCCGGGATTCGAACCCAGATCTTTCTGGTTCCATCGCCCATGCCACATCTTCAGGTATTCCCCCGGAAGCCTCCTCCACGCAGAGAGTGATGTGTGCCCTGAGAATACAGAGAAGGAGCTGGAAATGACCTATCCAAGTGTAAACATTTCTTGAAACTCTCCTCTTTTACCTGAAAAATTCTTACATTTTGTTTTTGCTACTCCGTAAGCACTCTGCTTGTGTTTTCCTATGAAAATGTGATTTTACGTCACCAGTTGAATTGTTTCACCCCAGTGAACTAGACCCACTAGATTAGGTGTCATACACAGTCCTCGAGGGAAGGGGCTTGGTAAGTGGCTCATCCCTGGGTCCCCTGGGTCTCCTGAGTCCCCTGAGTTCCCTGGGTCCCCTGAGTCCCCTGGGTTCCCTGGCTCCCCTGAGTCCCCTGGGTCCCCTGAGTCCCCTGAGTCCCTTGGGTCCCCTAGGCCTGGCGGAGAAGGGGGTTCAGCGCGCATGGGAGGAACAAGCAAACAGATGCCTCATATGGCAATGCCAGGGTGCCCCGGTGGGCCTGCAGGGTGGCTAACTCACTTCCCCACGGCAGCTCTGGCCACTTTCTACAATCCCGCAGTCTTGGTCTCTGGGATACTCATGCGCCTCTGCCGTCCATGGTTGACCACTTGGGGGCGCCCCACACAAGCTGGACCCAAGGTCCCCGTGGCTCCACTTAGCTATGGCCTGTTTCCAGGGAGGTCTGCATCCTTCTGAGGGGTCAGTCATGGTTGCCATGGATACTTGCAGGGTCTCAGGACTGAGCAGCTTTGCTGGTCTTAGGCCATCAGTTCAGCTTCTGCCACTTCAGAAACTTCTGCTACTGAATAGACCCTGAGCGGAGCCACCGGACATGAGGCGGGAAGGATGGACATGAGCTCAGTGGAGTTCAGTCAGGTTAGCCCCCCTTCCTCAGGGGTTTCATGGGTGTATCCGAGGGTCCCCCAAAACAAGAGGGGCCAAATCCCTGTTCACGGTGACCCAGAGCCAGCTTGTGGCCCTGTAGGTTTCAGGGTCACGAGAAGTCTCCTTTTCCCACTGTCCCTTGGCCTTTCCCATCTGCTCACCTTGGCATCCCGATGCCACTGGGGTCTTCCTTTGTCCTCGCCCTAACCTCACACTGACCGGACCCTGTGGACATCGGATTAACACATCCAGAAGGCTTTTGCCCGGTGTGGCCTTCTGTGATTATCTTCTAGAAAGTACACGTGCACACACTCATATTGCTCAAACGAGCCCACAGGCCTCCGTTCCGCTGATGCCTCTGGCTGGTCTGTCCCACGTTCTACAACCACCCACACTGCAGTCAGTCGGCGCTGGGCCGTATCTGGGGCTGCCGGGAAATCACCGAGGGAGCTTCTTGAAAACTACAAATCTGGGCCCCACCGGAGTCCTGCTGACTCCAGTTTTCTGGGGGCCCTCCTTGGGAATGGCCGCACGGTGCCTCAGCTCCCTGCGGCTCTGCTGCTCTGCCATCCGCGGGATGGTGGCCTGCTTGGGCCACTCAGCGACCTTGTGTGTCTTGGTCCACCCTCTCGTCCCTCCCTTCTGCAGCCAGAGCCATTTCTTAAGGAAACATACCCACCTTGTTCAGGGGCTTCTGCACGGCCCCGAGGTTCCATGGGACATCGGACCCAGGGCCTTAGGCCCTGCACCAATCGGCCCTGCCCGCCCCTCCCCGCCTCAGTGTCACCTTTCACCTTAGTTAATTTCCTCTTCTTGGTTTCTTTAGAATAATGATGTTTTCCTTTCCTAATTTCTTATGATGAATATCAGATATTGATTATTTTATTCTTCATCTTTCTACTCTACTAGCAAAAGCATTTAAAGTGATACTTTTCTTCTGAGTATCGTTTTTTGGGGGGGTTCACATAGATCCTGGGATGAACCTTATGACTTCACTCATTCGTGGAACACAAAGCTGAAAGCAGCAAAGGAGCAATAACTCAAGGACACAGTCAGCAGTTTAGGGTCAGCGGTGATCTAGGGGTATGGGGGGAGGGGTGGGAGAGAAGGGACAGGGTCTCAAATATATGGTGACAGAAAGAGAACTGACTCTGGGTGATGAGCACACAACACAACACATAGATGGTGTATTGTACGATTGTACACTGGACCCTGTGGAGTATTTACTAACCAATGTCACCCCAATAAATTTAACAATTAAAAACAAGAAAAAATTAGGGCATGTATAATTGGGTTTTGATGCTTCGTATGAAGAGAGCCTCAATGACATTAAACAAATTCACTTCGGTCCCTTAAAAAATTTTTTTTTCTCTAGTGTAAGCTAGGAATGTGTCTCTGTTAATTTCAAAGTCATAAACGTTTTGTTAGTTTGTTTTTTGTCATCTCTGTATTAATTACCCCTAATTGTTTTGGATTCTGTTTAGAGGATGTGTTCTTTGAGGCTGCTACTCTCTAAATATTTTCAAGGTTTCCTTTGTGGCTAAGAGCAGGAGCACATTCCATGGACTTGAAAGTGAATTTCTCTGTTCGGGTGATATGAAGTTCTAGATATATATCTATTAAATGAAGCTCTTTATTGTATTTTATTATATATACATTATCACCATCTAATCAATAGAATGGCCCATTTAAGTTTTGGCATAGGATACAATCCAGGACCACAGCTTACATTTCGTTGTCACATCTGAGGTAGAAGACTCAGGCGGGTCAAGGAGGGGCCTTGCTACGTCTGAGAAGCCCGTTGGACGTCCCAGTGACAATGTTAAGTAGATAGTTGATGTGGGTTTGGGGCCCGGGCTGGAGGTACACATCGAGGAGTCATCAGGGTATGGCTGGTGTCCGGAGCCACGGAACCACCCAGAGGCGACTGGTCAGATAAAAGATGGTACATCTGTCATTTAAGGGCCCTGTGCTGCTCCAGCCACCCACCTTCTCGGACTCCCAGAATGCCTGGCGCCCCATCCTGCCACAGGGCCTTGGTGTTCCCTCCGGGGGGCACCTCTCTCCTGACTTAGTTCATTTCTCGTCATGCCGAAGCCCTAGACGTGCACATGGCTTCTCAGGGGGCTGTCCCTGACCCCCCTGGCCACACCTCTGTATACCCTGTCCTGTGAACTTGTACCTCTCCTTGGGAACGGTGACCACGGTTGTCAGTTTACATCCGTTGGCATGACTTTGTAGGTTTTGCCCCCAGTGGGCCCCTCAGCCTGTTTCCTGCGGGCCTGCTGCAGGATCGCGGTGCTGGGACTGTGCCTTTCCGCCCGTGGGAGCGTGTTCTTCGGCCTTCACTGCTCCCCGAGGAGCCCCGGTGCCTTGGCCAGGGCCTGGTCCCCTCCTGGAACCCGCCTGTGTGTCAGCTTTCTCCCTCGCCGAGATGTTTCTGCCCTCCCACACCTGCGTAGGGGAGCTGACCCCGAGCCAGGCTGCCAGCGCTTGTGCCCCGATGATGTGCGACCCAGTTAGCAGGCCTCCCTGTCCCCGTTGCTGATGGCTGTCACCAGCTTCCACAGGGCAGGGGGCCTGCCAGACACCCCAGCTCCGCCCTCCCACCTGGAAGTTAGTGTTTCTTCTCATGTTCCCTCCATGCCCCGTGTCCCTGCCCCTCCGGCCCTGGACACTTTCAGCCCTCTGGACGCTGCCTGGGAAATCTGCCTCGTGTCCTTTGTTCTCCGAGTGCAGCCACCACGTCTGAGTCTGCTTCGCTGTCCCCTGGAGCAGGGCCCAGCACTGACGTGGGCCGGTCAGTGTGGGTGGAATGGACTCAAGCCGACGCTCTGTGTGTGTCCCCAGAGCTTAACAGTGACAGCCGGGCTGCAACCGGTGTCCGGAAACTCCCCCCCCCTCCCGCCCCCGTTCAGAAAAAGGTACAAAAACCTCAGCTTCTGCTGCCGGGGCCTGAGTCCGATCGGTCACCCTGACCTTAGAGGAGGGCTTGCAAAACACTATGTTGTTTTGTTGTGTTTTCTCCGTGCGATTTAGCAAGTGTGTTCTGAACATTTTAGTCATCTCAGAAAACATCCCAGTCTCACGTGCAAGAGCCCGCTGAGAATAACCTGAAAGAATCACACACGTTTATGTATATATCATAGAAGTCTTTTAGCATTTAATGGGTGTGTTAATTGTGGTAATAGATACACAACATTAAATTTACCGTTTTAACCATTCAATGGCATTAAATACATTCACACTGTTGTGCAGCCACCGCCACCGCCCATCTCCAGAACATTCTCGTCATCCTGAACAGAAATGCTGTCCCCATAAACACTAACTCCGCCCCCTCCCCGGCCCCCCGCACCCCGCACCCTACTTTCTGTGCCTATGGATCAGGCCGCTCCAGGGATCTCATGCAAACAGAATCACGGGGTTCGTCCTTCGTGACTGGCTTATTTCCCTTAGCATGTTTCCAAGGTTCTAACACGTGTCCGAATTTCCTTTCTTTTTAAGGCTGAGTAGTAATTCATCATGTGTATGTGCCACTGGACGGACTCCGTTTTCTGTGGCCTTGATACTCTGGCGGGTCCGCCTCCCCCGGGACCCGCTAATTTCTAGGGGTAGCAAGTGACCCCCTGTGAGCCATCTGAGGGTCAGACCACCAGTCCAGAGCCCACATCCCCAAACTCATCACACCCATCAAACTCACACTCACACACACACTCTCACACACACTCACACACACTCACACACACGCACACACACACACACTCACACACACACACACACACACACACACACACAC
>PVJL010013786.1:0-30770 GCA_004026885.1 Lyroderma lyra
CATTTGACAAGTTAAAGACCATGTAGCCGGTTCGGGGCGGGTCGGTGTCGCGTCTCGGCTCCTGGGACCGAATCGCCAGCCGTGCTCAGACTCGAGAAAGGGGGTGACGAGCAGCCCCCTCGTCCTCGTGCAGGTGGGACGATCCTGGTGAACCCCGGATCGTCCCGAGTCCTCAGGCCCCCTACGTGTGGGCGCTCTCGGGTGTCGGTGCCTCTGCGTCTCAGCCTTCTCACCGTGTCCCTTCCTTGCTGTTTCGTCACCTGTTGCCCCTCCGACCGCCGTGCCTCACACACTTGGAGGACGAGCTTCGTGCCTGCCTCCTCCTTTCGCTCTTTGTCCTTTCCCTCCTGGAAGAACAGACCTTCAGGTGCATAAGTACGCCCCTTACCTGCGTGGAAAGCAATATGCAGGCAGAACGGTCTAGAGACAGCATGCGGCTTAGGGACCGTCACTGGGGACTCGTGTCCTCTAGGAAGTAGCAGAGACACAGCCTCTAACCTTTCCCTCCCCTAATCGAAGACTTCTTGGGAGAACAGATTTCCAAGGCCATAAGTGGTAAATGAAAATATACAAATGCCTTTATCAGGCCTTTTCATCTAAAAAGAGAGGAACAACCCTCAGGTGGCAGACGCTTAATGCCATACTGGCGACCCTGATGTAGGGCAGCTTGCTTCTACCTACCACTAAATGGAGTTTGCTCCAGATATCGGGATGTAGCAGGAAGTGTATGATTCAATCATAGGGGGTGTGGTGACTCACATGGGTACCTGCCAAAGTTCGTAAATGTCCAAAAGTGTCCCAGACAAGGTCATCCAGAGGTAGACGGGGGACACGTCTCTTTGATAGTGATGACGACATGAAATCTTCCAGGTCATCGATGGAGACGGAAGCAAAGCCTAGTTGTTTGGAGAAGTGTTTGTATCATTTCCCCCCAAGCAAGCAGCTTTCCCCCCACCGCCGGAGACCCAAATGGCGCTCTAAGGACAGTATTAGTCCAACACAATTTGTACCAGAAAAATAAGAAACGAGTTCTAGGGAATCAAAACACTCAATGAAAGGAGTGCCGTGGACCTCAGAAGTGAGAAATGAATTTGTGTTCTTCTAAAGCAGCGGTTCTCAACCTGTGGGTCACGACCCCTTTGGGGGTCAAACCTAAGGCCACCGGAAAACACATATTTCCGATGGTCTTAGGAGCTGAGACCCCGCTCCTCTGTCTCCAGGCGGGTCCGCCCACGTGCAGATACGCCCACATACGAGCACCCGGCCTGATGACATCATCGCGCCAACCCCGTCACATGCACCCCCTACAAATGCAGGTGTGTGTGACGGGGTTGGCGCCATAATGTCCTTATGCGGACCAGTCACACATGCGTAGAGAGCAGCTACCAATAATGTTATGGTTGGGGGTCACCACATCATGAGGAAAGGGTCGCGGTGTTAGGACAGTGGAGACCACTGTCTAGAGGACTCCTTTCTAAGCGTCAAGAAACCGGCTGGCCAACGGGGACAAGCTGTCCGAGAGAACGTGCTTACCCGAGCGGGGGCCAGATCCACGTGGGACACGACCCGAGATGGAGCGTTCGCTGGACCTGGGCGGCACGGGGGACGCGAGGTGGCCAGGCCTCGTTCCACGGCGCGGCATCCCAGACGGGGACGCACGTGACCTGCCTGTCCCAAGCTGGAAAGAAGTCAGTGTGCCTTGTGTGATGCTTACCTGGTGGTCACACGTGGCACACGGGTGGAAAGCAAATCGGCGGCCTGTCACTTCTCTTTCCATAAGCTGAGAAAACGTTCATCTCAAATTGAACTGAAACAATTTACCTTTCGGCGGCAGGCCGAGAGGTGGCTGGTTAATGGATACACCTCTGGACTACATTAGCAATTTCTGTGTAGGAAAAACACTTCCCTAGTAATAAAGTATTTTTAATGACATTTATTGGTGTGGCATTGGTTAGTAAAGTTACAGAGCTTTCAAGGGTACAGTTCTGTAATATCTTACCTGTACCCCGCACCGTGTGTTCGCCACCCAAGTCAGTTCTCCTCCCCGCAGCACGGATTTGACGCCCCCGCCTCTGCCACCCCCTTCCCCTCCCCCTCTGGTGACCGCCAGATGTCACTGAATTCTGTAGTAGAACCTGCCGTTGTTTTTCTTATCTCTACAGAAAAGAAGAGTACTAGCTTGCCCCTTTCTTGAAGAAGACACTTCCTTTAGGCAAAAGTGAATGTCTGATAAAAAGTATTTAAAATGTGAAAACATGGTTGTCCGTGGTGTTTTATGGAGAGACAGTATTAAGAAATGAGACATTTGTTGTGCCAATCAAGTTAAAAAAAAAAAAAAAAACTTCATAAAATTATTTAGAAAAAACAGTTTGGTGCCTGAGTGGAAATAGCCTACTTTAGGCTATTTCAGAAAATTATTTCCGTAGCATGAAAATCTAAACTGACACAGAAAAGTTTGCGATAATTGCTCTATTATCTCAAAGTAATATCTCTGCCAGAATCTACTTGACAGTTTTTATGGACTCCTAGAAAAATGTCCAATTTGGGAAGAGAATCGACATGCCTGGGCTATGTGTAGTAGTATGTCATCCTTCTATTTTCTCAGAAGTAAGTCCTTGGGGCCAGAATGGGTTTTCTTGAAGTGTTATCAGACTGATCAAGCCATTGGAGCACACATTTTCAATTGAAAAAGGAATGCATTCAGCCTTGCTAATCAATACACGAGGTGTTTAGGAGACAAGGGTCAAGCCAGGTGTCACCTCAGAGAGGAGCCTTTCTGAGAACAACACACGTCATTACCTTCCTGTCTCTGGGCGGCCTCTAAGCCAGTAAATCGGTGTGGAAACTTCGAGAAGGAAACTCTACCCTGGTCATATACATCATTTTCCTGAGTAGGATCATCACACTTTGTCCATACCCGTTTCCCTTAATTCACGTGAAATTCCCTTTAAATATCTGCCTTTTTAAAATCACGAAAACGTCTTGTCACGGGCGAAAGAAAGCGACTCTTTACAATGGCACAACCCAAGTGCCCCTCCTCGGTGTCCCGGGGTTTGAAATGCTCCGTGCCCCAGAATGAGAGCATGGAAATTTTTTGTCATCTAAAGAAGTTCAAGGAGATATGTGCCCAGGAAAAACAATGTGTGAAAAGGAGAAACCACTCTTCAATGTTGTTTGTTTTTGTAGCTAAAAAAGGTGATTGTCCTAGATAGGTTCGCATTTACCATCTGGCTTTCGTTCCGATTCTCTTGGTTTAAGAAAAAGCTCCCTAGATCCAAGACGCCTATTAGGGCATTCTGATTAAGAAGAGACGGGAGGACAGATGGCAGAGTGACGTCGTGGAGAAAGTGGGCGCGGGGAGGGGACTACTTCAAACGAGCCACGCTGGCGCGGAGGCTGTCCGATGGCTGGGGGGCAGTCCACGTCGAACGCTGCGCCTGGACAACTTGCTGTGCCCAAACCGTCCCGAACGGAGGGCAGATCCTTCTGGACAAGAACGTGAGTACATCAACGTGAAGGTTTTCGGGCGTTATCCCTGCTGCTGATGGCTGCAGCTGGCACTTACGGAGAAGGTACGTGCCAGGGATGGCACGTCCTCGGCCTCATGCCCTCCTCCAGCAACCCAAAGAACCAAACGCTCCTGCTACGTCAGGTTGTCAGGCCACGCAGCGGAAAGTCCCGGAGTTGCACCACCTGCCCAAGGTCAAACCACTAATACGTGCCTGAATGGGGGCCAAACCCAGGCTGACGTGGACCGTCTCATCCCTACAGCCACACTGCTCTCTGCTATCGTGACTCCTGGCTAATGTCCCCGTCCGTATTCACCTGCTTCAATCCTCCATCCAACTTCTTCTCCCCAATGTCAACCCCCTCCTTCTACTCTTCCCTTGAGATGTGCCTCTAACTTGTCTGTGATCGAGAGAAGATTCTCAATAATCACGCACCCAGCACCGCCTAGCTGTCATCTCGCCAACCCTTTACATCTCCCCTCCCTACGGGACCTCCCCACTTGCTGTCCACGCAGCACTGACCATCCTCTAGCCCATCTCAGGCCCGCTAGCACGCGGGAGTGCCACCGCCATCACCCTCAGGCCTTTTAGGACACCACTATTTGACTGACTTCACTCATCCGTTGACGGTCCATGGTTTGAATTTAGTTTCGGTTCTCAGTCATCTTAGCTTGTAACTTCGCAGCTTAAACTTCAGTCACTCTGGGGTTTTCTCCTCAGTTTCTTCTTCTGTCACTGCGGCAACTTCGAGTTCAGAATCAGATTTCATTCCTGTGGTGCTGTTACATTCTTCCAGGTTGTCCATGAAGACATTCGAGCAGACCAGGCCTTCAGAGTGACCCCTTGGTTCCTATCTGTATGCTCTTTCAGGGAGTCCCTCGGGGAATCGCTTGTCGTCAACACAGACTGTGAGATGGGATCGCAGGGAGCTTCTAAACGTAGGTTCAGGGCCAGAATAATTCCCCGTGTGGCCATCACATGGAAAAGGGCTGGGGACAGCAGGACTAGAGGATGAAGAAAGGGCTGGAAGATGTAGAAAGGAGGATCAAACCATTTTCGTTCTTGCTGCCAGAGGCACGAGGAACACTGTCTAGGGTACCTGTTAATAGAGTAATGTCACCTGTTGTGCCGTGAAAGTGATACGATACTAACTATAGAAACAATTAATGTCATATCACTTTCACGGCACAACAGGCTGTTTTTCATCTCTTGACGACCGCGAAGCGAAGGCTTCCATTCGGGGCGTAGCAGTGCCGACGCACGTGGGGACAAAGCCGGGCTCTTTGGCATCTGACCAAGGCCCATTCGTCTTCCAGGCCCGTCTGGACAGGTGTCTGCCGTTGAGCAATGCAACCAGCAACTTGTACATAGTAAGTGCACAGTAAATACTTCAGAAACGGTCTCGGAAATGCGAGAAGTGCGTTTCCTGTGGACTACACCGTGGTCTTGTTGCCGCGCCTCTCCTTTACATCCGAGGGGCATGCGACTCTTCCTAGTTCTGCCCGAAGTGACGATTGGCTGTCTGTGTTTGCCTGGGCCGCCACAGCCAAATCCCACAGGCTTGGTGGCTTAAACAACAGACATTTATTTTCTCATGGTTCTGCAGTCCCAGATCAAAGTGCTGTCGGGACTGGTTTCTGGGGAGGGCTCTCTTCCTGCTGCAGACGGCTGCCTTCCCTCTGTGTCCCCACAGGCCTTTCCTTTGTACCTGTGTGGGGAGTGAGGTCTGGAGACCCGTCTTCTTCTTAAAAGGACACGGTCCTATCGGATGAGGGCCTCACCCTTATGGCTCCGTTTAACCTTAATTACCTCCCTACAGGCCGTTTCCCCACGTAGTCACATTGTGGATGGGGCCTTAACAACTGAATTTGGGGGGTGGGTGGGGGACATGATTCAGGCCGTAACACTTCCTGTCACCTCCACAGTTGAGGGATGATTCTGACATGGGTGCGTTCCATTTCTCCTTCACCTGCCTGTCACTATTGCTCCAGTCACAACCCCACTCCTTCGGGGCTAGGGCTCAGAGTCTTCGTGGACTTAACACTCTTTGTCACCACATTGCAATGTCATCCTTTAGACAGCAATGGTCCCAACCTTTTTGGCACCAGGGGCTGGTCTGTGGAAGACAATTTTTCCACGGATGGCGGGGGAGGTGTGGTTTTGTGATGATTCAAGCTTTAGGCATTAGATTCTCATAAGGAGCCACGATCCAGATCCCTCGCATGCGCAGTTCACAATAGGCTTCGTGCTTCTAGGAGAATCTAGTGCCACGGCTTATCTGGTAGGAGGCGGGGCTCAGGCGGTGATGGACAGGAGGCGGGGTTCGGGTGGTGATGGACAGGAGGCGGGGCTCAGGTGGTGATGGACAGGAGGCGGGGCTCGGGCGGTGATGGACAGGAGGCGGGGCTCGGGTGGTGATGGACAGGAGGCGGGGCTCAGGTGGTGATGGACAGGAGGCGGGGCCCAGGCGGTGATGGACAGGAGGCGGGGCTCGGGCCGTGATTGACAGAAGGCAGGGCTCAGAGGGTGATGGGAGCGATGGGGAGCGGCTGTAGGTACAGATGAAGCTTGGCTCCTCCCCTGCCGCTCACTCTCTGCTGTGCGGCCCGGTTCCTGACAGGCCAGGGACCAGTACCGGTCCATAGCCCCGGGGTCAGGGACTCCTGCTTTAGAAAACAATGAGGCAGTTCACAGGCAAGCCTGGAGTGCCACCCTGCCTGAGCTCGTGCTGTGTGACGCTGGTTACTTTAAAGAGAGCAGTCCCTTGATGAGAACTGCACAGACCCCTTGGCTGTCATGCTGGATTGTACCGTGTACCCCTAAGACTCTTCTCCACCCAGAAGGAGTGGGGTTCCTCCCGGTGTAGTTAAGCTACGATGAGGTCGTAGTAGGTTAGGGAGCGCTCTGAACCCCAGGACCGGTATCACTAGAAGGAGAGGGAGACGCCTCAGCGGAGGGGAGAGCCTTGTGAAGACAGGCAGCAAGTAGAGAGATGCGGCATGAACCCAGGAACCCGAGGGACTGCAGGCGGCCAGCAGCCAGGCCTGCACGGTCAGGATCCTCCCCTCCACCTGCTCCCCCCAGTCCCCCCGGTGGATGCACCAGCAGCACCGGCAGCCAGCAGGTCCAGGTTGTGCCCTGAGCCTGGCCTTCCGGCCGTCCCCTCCGTGGACCTCGTCTCTGCCGTTGTCAGCTTTCATTTCAGCTGTCGCGGTCGTTTCTGGATTTGTCTCTGCTCTGACTCTTGACAGCTGATGCTGCATTTTGTGCACAGAGGCCGGTGTGATTTTTTAAAAAAATTTATGATCCCGTCACTCCTCTTCTTGAAACCCCACCCACACGTCCCGTAGCGACCAAGATAAAATCCAATCTTTTTTCCTGCTCCGCTGCCCCTTGCTATGGCCTGGCCACTGCGATATTCCCAGTTTCACCTCCCGCCCTCCCCCTGCGTGCATTCCGGCCTCAGCCGCCTCCTGTGTGCTTGGAAGACGTTTCCTCTGCTTGGGGTGCTCCTTCTCCCAGACCTTCGGAGCGCCATGGTTACTTGCTTAATTTAAATATTACCTTCTTGGAAAAATAGCCTCTGGCCACGCAATTCAGCATGTAGGGTCTCAGCAGAGCCCTCTGTGGCCACCTGACATTTTTGTGTGTAGGGGTCTGCTTGTTTTCGCCCTTTACTGTAAGTGAGACCCGTGACAGGACGTGGGATTTCTGTCTTGGTCACTCCAAAAAGCAAGTGATGTGAACACAGCTTCACACAGAGTAGCTGCCCCGTAAATGTCTGTCGGATGAACGAATGACCATAGAGCTGACGAAGCCACCGTCCTGGCGGGGTTCCTCCAGATTCCCAAGGATCCGCCATCCCGGGACCCCCTTCCTGTCTGCTGCGGAGGCGTGCTCTCGTCCACTCTTACATCCTCCAGTCTTACAATGTGCTCATTCTTTTATCACCCCGAATACTTTAGTAGTCACCCCTACCGTGCGTTACGTTATGGGCATTGTGACTGCGTGTTTTGGCCTGCCTCCGGGGCTGCAGGGTGCTTCAAACTCTGTAAGTGTACAAGTGACACCGCGGAGGACTCAGTGCCACGGGGCAGAAACTTCCCTTCCCTGCTCAGCGACGCCTGAAACTCCTTGGCCAAGGCCAAACTTCTCACTTTAAGTTAAAGACCAGAGACTTGGAAGGAGGCTTGGGGAGCAAGCAGGCCTCTGGGCCTGAAGGGCGGGGGTGGGGGGACCCCCTGTGAGGGCAGGCGTGGAAGATGGGCTTCTGCCTGCGGCTTCCGCAGTTTCTATTCTAGCTTAGAAGTGCAGACGCGGGTCACGGGGTCACGGGAGCTGGGTCAGTCTGCAATGCTGGGAAATACAGCGATCCGCTCTGTGGTGCGTCGTGACCGCGAGCCAGCCACCTCCTGCCTTGGCTTTGGTGGAATGTCCCTCTTTGCTGGCCCGTATGTATTCTTTTCTTCGTTGTCTTCGGGTCTCAATCGCTCCCTTCTCCCTGTAAATTGTTCTTCCGCTGTTGTTCCTTATGTGTGAAAAACGTCTTTCTCTTAGGCTTTGCTCAGCAAAAGCCCCCGCTTACACATTTGTTTTCAGCATCGTGTTTCACCAGATACGCTGCAGCTGGGCCCCTTGGAAAACGCTCCCCTTGGGGCATGAGAGAGGGCTCAGGGAAGAAGCGAAATGAGACTGCAAATCACTGACGCCTCTTCTAGGACATCGTCTTCCTTTCAACTCAGGTTTCCGACTTGCGTATTTGGTGTTTCCTGCTTCGTCCTTCGACTGCAAGCCCAGTGGGTAACAGCTGTCCCACGTTTATGTTCTCAAAGACACCTGTAAGCAACAAGAACACCTGTCTCGGGGTAGTTTTCTAACACCGTCTGAATTGTTTACCTTTTGCATATGTTTTCACGATGACAAATATCCACACGGTCCTGATCCAGTATCTTTTTTCAATGAGGGACACAGGGTTGATGTTAATTCAGTTGTTCAGAGCACAGAGCAAAAAGCCCAAGATACAGATCTAAATGCGGTCGTTCCGCAGCCTTCCTCTGCCCTTGAAATCGAAATTCAGGCCGTATTGTATCTGAGAACCTCTATTTTATATGTAAGTCAAGGAAAAAAGGCAAGCTGAGAGTCGTATGGGGACCCTAAAATCGATGTTTGAGGAATCAAAAAAGATGAGGCGCGCAGAATCACTTCGTAAAAGGCATTTGTGCACAAATACAAAGTAATCATACATTATACTTAGAGTTGACCCTTTTCACCTTCCGACTGAGTGATTGTTTTAATCTTTCCACGGAAACTTATTTGAATTTCCCAGTGAGTACAGGAGCAGAGAGGACGGGCAGTAAATGGTACATCATTTTCTCTGCTCTCTGATGGGGTCAAGGGTGGTGGCCATTTGCTAAGGAAAAATGGATGGAGAACCACTCGGTTCTTTCCAGAATATGTTCTGAATATTATTTTATTATCTTTAGTGCCTCAAGTTATGAATAAGCCAGCCAAGATTCTGTATGTCCAGTCGATGTCCTGTTCTCAGAAAAGTGTTTACTCCTCAAACAGTGTCAGTAATAATCCATGTTTTGAACGGAATTAATTGAAATTGTCTGATGGATATTGTCAAAAGCTACTGAATATTTGAAGAGTTTAAAATCTTTGTTTTTCAAACCTCAGTTCAATCCCGACCTGTCGGAGAAGAGGTAAAAGCAGACGTGTTACACCCGCTTTTGGGCTGGGTAAACTCAGGGCCAGGGACATGTATATTCATGTCTAGGATTACAATCAGCGGTTCAGTGTTTGAGAGCCAGCTCTCTGGGGGACAGAGGAGGGAGCCCCCAAACCCTGCTCTGTAGCATTTGCCAGTTCTCATGCTGTAAATACGCCCACCATGGCGGACCCCCAAATGTGAGGTTCTCGCAGCAGCAGCTCAGCACCCCCTCTTTGTGGCCATCAATTGCAGCACCTTTAAGAAGGCCTTTCACTTTTCCAGGCTATTTTAAGTGAAGTTACGGGAACCAAGAGCCAGTCTAACCCCACCCCACCCCCCAGAAAGAACTCATAGGACAGATATGGTGCATGATGGAATCTCACGGAACACAAAGAACTGACCCACTGGGCCTCATGACATGAGGGGACGATGGCAGCTCTGGGGCCCCCTGCAATGGGATTCGAGGGCCTTCCCTGTGGCATGCTGCCATTTACTTGCTTTGGTCACAATGTCCAATTCTCTCATCTCGGTTCAAAGTCCAGACTCAGAGGGGAGATGGTCCGACGGGCCCTGTTGTGTCCGTTGGGCAGAGCCTGAGGCATCCATGGCATACGAGGGCGGTCCGGAAGAAATCCAGCCATAAACGCCTCTTTGTCACATCACATGGCTGGAACTTTCCGGGCAGCCCTGGTGTACGCAGCTGCTGGGGCCTCACCCTCACAGCAGATGCAGTTCCTGCAGGAGCAGGAATCGTCTTCAGGGACGAAGCAGGCCTCTAACGCGTGCTTCTGCCGGGTGTCCAGCGCCCCTGCACCCCCTTCCAGACAGCGGGTGTTAGTATGTCCTCCCGACTGGTGTGCAGACTTCCCAGGATCTTGCATTCTTAGCCTAAATTGTGAACATAAGCGCCCCGGTACCTCTGCTAGACAACCGTCGGGGAGCAGGAGAAACAAGAAAGAGAACTGTGTACAGAAAGGGGAAGAAATGCTCAAAAGAGACTTTCCGTTCAACGTGTACGATCCGTTACCCAAGGACCAACACCCCTGCCCCTTCCCACAGCCTCCCCAGGACTGCAAGGCCAGGGGCTCGGAAAAGGCAAAAGCGCCTACGATACAAGCGGGGGAGCGGCGCGAGCAGCCACATCCTTCTGGGGGCCGGAGAGGACACAGGCCCGCGGGAGGGTAGTGAGCCCCCCGGGAGGGGAGCGAGCCCCCCGGGAGGGGAATGAGCCCGGCAGAGTGACCGCAGGGCTCGGCTGGGCCGGGAAGCCGGGCCGGTCACTGAGGTCCGTCTGTGCGATGCTGAGGATGGAGCCTGTGTACGAGGATTCAGGAGAAGCCGTGGCCCCCAGCGCCCCTTACTCTTGCCACGTCTACCCTGATTCTGGCTCTCCTATGGGGCGGACGACTCACAACGATTCTCTGAACAGTCTAAACAGAGACCCCCCCATGCCCCCCACCTCTGTCCTTCCCCACCATTGGTGCTGCCTCTTCCGGGGCCGAGTCCCCGGTCTCAGCTGGGGGAGGCCGCCGTCCAGCCCAGCGGGGCCGGTGCAGGTGTGGGGACGGTCACGGCCAGGTGCAAGCCCTGGGCTGGGCGTGCTGCGGCGTGTCTGCTGGGTGCCCCCAGCGCCTCCTCTCTTCTCCACCCAGGTACCAGCACAGGAGTGCCGTCAGCGTGCTGGGGTGCGGGGAAGGTCTGCTGTGGGCCGTGCCTTATTTCCTTATTGACTTTCTGATTATTGGCTGTGATTTTATTTATCTTTGGGAATTGTGGAAAATATTGGACTCTGAGGTAATGGTGGGTTTCTCTGGGCAAATTTCGTCGTGCTTTTCCAGGTCCCTATGGGGGGTGCCCATCCACCTTAAGTCAGTATTTCTCAAGGAGTATGTGCTTAGCATTTTGTGGGGGGCATTGCTTCATTATGGAGGTTCCCTGTCCTTGTTTCTACCTGCACAATGCCTTGGGTGCTCCCAGTATTAGGAGAACTCAAGAAAAAACAAAACAAATAAAAAAAACACCCCAAGCAATTCCAAATCGCTCTTCATTCAGGTGGTGTCCCCACTGGCTGAAAACCCCAATTCTGAATGAAAACATTGGCTTCAGGCTGTTTGGATCTCACAGGTGGATTGAACTAGGGCATTGCATCCTCCAGGGACCGAGGGGGGACTCCAAATCCCAGGGGCGTTTTTCTCTGATGATCTGCTCAGGGCCCAGGCTTGAGACCGTGGGTGATCCCTACGGTACCCTGAGTTGGTGGGGGTTCTTTCTTGGTTTCCCCCCTGTTAGGCCGCAACCCTTTGGAATCTTCTCTTCGTCTGGACCATCGCCTCCTGGGCTCCCAGCGGGGGCCGACCCTGGACATCACGCTCTGCCCCCTTCCTCAGCGCGGAGGCTGTGGAACCGAAAACTCAAGCGCGCCTGTGCAAAGCGCAGGGCAGAAGCCGGGCCTGGCGCGCCTCTGACCCTAGTCCTGGCCAGAGAACTCCCTTCTTGTGTTGTATAGTTTACCCAAGATTTCTACTCGTTTCCGGAGGCTGGAGTGGTCTAGCAATCTAATTTACAATATGGAAATCTTTTAAAGGGATCAGTAGTTACAAATTTCCTGGCTTGATTAGGAAAAAAAGTGTCCTTTATCATAAATATACCTTTATGATAAAGGACAAAAGAAAATGTGGGGCCCGGGAGCAACACGAATGGCGTGGTGCGATGCAGAGACAGGAGTGTGGGAGCCCGGGGGGCTCGTGTCTGAACCTGGCTCCCCACTGACCGCCGTGTGGCATCGGGGAAGTGACTGTCTTCACAGAGAAGTGTCTTCCTCTGCAAATGGGGCAAAAATAGCACTTTCCAAGATGACTGAGAGGACTGAAGAGATAGTGCACGAGGGCTGAAACTGTCCAGCCACGTAGCATGAAAAATAGAGGCGTTTGTGGCTGGAGTTTTTTCTGGACAGCCCTCGTGTGTTAGTGACCGTCCCGTCCTCTCTACTTCAGTTGTCGGGGCTCCCCAAGTCCTCCTACTCATGCTCCTTTTCCTTTTAAAAAAGTTCTTGACCTTCGATTGTCTTTGCAGTGCGCCTCCCCACGAGAGTGGGACACACCCAGAAGCCAGGTTAAGTTTTAATTTAATTTCTAAGTAAAAGCTTAGTTAAACGCAAGTTAAAGCGTATTCTCAGAGACAGAAGGTGGACTGCCCATAAAGAAGCCCTGCTTGGAAGTAAACAGACCACCGTCCACGTCCCGGGGACCCAACACGTTTTCTTAGCTGTGCGCCACGGTGCATACCGTTGGCCGTGTCAGAAGTGTTCCAGAGATAGCACCACCGATAAGCCATCAGGACTCTCGCCCGTGTTCATGAAAATATGGAAGAAGTAGACAAATCCTGTCTGCTTTGGGTCTGTAATGAGCTATGGAGAACAATTTTACAAACTTCCAGTGTGGGTACAGAATATGCACGTGTGACTTCGGTGACTTACGAGAGCGCACGCGTGGAACACACGGGTGACTCTACCTGCTGCTCCACGGTAAGAGCATGTGCTCACCGTGCGAACGCAGTGGGGATGGATCTGGGGTGCGTCCCCGGGGCCCTGTGTGCACGATGGTCTCACACGACTGGATGTGATGCCCGTCTGCCGTGTGGACGTGCTCCCCACACCGCGCGGCCCTTACACGCAAGCCCATAACTTGCTGTGGAACTGACGAAACCGTGATCTGTGGTGACGTGAGGACAGGGGTGGTGTTGGACTCGGCAGAGAACGAACGCCAGCCTCCATTTGGGTCATTGTCAAGGCTAATGTTTTACACAAGATTTTGGCCAGATGGCCTGACTTTAGAATCTAACACAGGAACCAGGCAGCTCTACTGTGATTAAGTGAGTGTTCACAGTCATCAATATGTTATGTCAACATTCAGACGAGTAAAAGCGAAGATATTTTTATGTACATCAGGGACTATAAAAGATTAAATGTAAGTTGGATGAAATTAACCGACAGCTGAAGCCATCTACCCTCAAAATCATATGAAAACCCATTTTTCTTCCCAAATCTCAATCTAGGTGCAAGAGTGTTTATCAAACACTGAGAAAACTAAGTTACAGATCCTCTAAAGTAAATGCTGACGCACCGAACCATAGCGGGCTCAGGGGTCATGTTCTGAAAGATAGATAAAAATCTCACAAAAACAGAGTCAGAGTCTGAACTTTTCGGAGTGAAATAAACACGGTCCAGGGGGCCGAGCAGGAAATTTTCTATTTCCTGTCACCTCGCAGATAAATACATGCTTGGGCTTGGTGAGCACGCGATGGCGGGCAGCAAAGACAGCCGCGTCGTGCTGTAGGTTGTGACAGATCAGACAGTTACCCTCCGAGGAGGTCCTGGGTGAGGATAGCGGGTACCCCAGTAAACACTCCCAGCAGCGTCAATGCTAAGTGTTAATGATGGACTAAAAGCAGAGGCTCTGATGGGAGTTCCTGGTGGTGTAGGGGCTAAGGCTTCAGCGCTGTCCATGCTGCGGCCTGGGTTCGATTCCCAGCCAGGGAGCTACCCACATAAAAAATAATAAAAATAAAAGCAGAAGGCTCTGTAGCAATGTGTTTTTGAAAGACTCTATTCCATATGATCATAAAATCGCAGCTCACCCTCTGTTTCCACAGCGTGACCTCATGTGGGTGGTCAGCGTCGTAAAAATGAACGTCTCGTTGTTTCTGACGAGCATCATTTAGGTTCATGTGAACACAGGAAACGGTTATTTAATTCAACATTTATTGTGGGGCCAGGACGTGAACAGCACGGTTGAAGTCAGTGAGAGAAAGATTGGGAAATGAGATTTCCTGTAGTCAGAGCATTCCTGGCCCGCAAAGGAGACAGACGATGCAGGCAGACTGCTCTCATAGCAGTGGGGCTATGTGTCTAAGACGTTTATCGAACCCCTCCTGCAGGCCGGGTGCTGTGCACAGAGCTGCCGATGCAGACAGGACAGACAGGCCTGGTGTTGATAAGACTGTAGGGGCAGCAGGCAGAGACAGGGCTGGAGTCACAACACACTGTCCTAAGTGCCAAAACAGAGAAGAACCCGGGGAAGGCAACCCCAAAATGTGACAACTGGGCTGAGTTGTTTAAGATGGAGCATAATTAGCCACCTAAGAAAGAGGGAAGGTGATACCAGATGTGACAAGAAAGAAGAGGAGAAATAACAGAGCAAACGATCTCATTGACCGCACATCGTAGGCAGGAGAGACAGTGATGTATTAGGTCTGCAGACATATCGAGGGGGACAGGGGACAGGGGACAGACAGCGTAGCAAGACGTGAGATGGAAAGGTGAGCGGAGACCAGATCAGGACGCTCCGTCCGCCAGCCTGAGGAACCTGGACTCTGATCTCAAGGGGGACCTGAGTCACCTCGCCAGGACGAGCAGTTGTTTATGTTGGAAAGATGAGCGGGCAGGAGAGTGGAGCACGGCTAGGAGGGAGGGCAGGACTGGACAAGGCAGCTGCAGTCGCCCGGGGGAGAGAGGAGGAGCCTGTGACCCTTCGCTGTCTGTACTGGCTAAGGGATGCCCGGAGAGCTGGCCAGACCGTGTCCCTGGGTGTGGCCGTGAGAGCGCCTCCGGGCCAGACATGTTTGAGTCCCGGGCTGGGCTAAGACCGCCCTCGCCGGGGCGGGTGGGCGCACCGTCCAGCAGGCCGACGCGGCTAGGACGCAAAGGCGGAGGGAGCGTGGGTTCCTCTGTCTTCGCTTGAATACAGACATCCATCTTCTCCTGCGTTTTTGCAGCGTGGACGGCAGAAGTGCCGACTCCTGGGTCTGGAACGTTCCACCTCACTGCTGTCCTGGTACCTGGACGCGGGTGCCCACTGCTGCTACCCTGCTTTTTCCCATGATGCCTTTTGTTTCAAACTCAGCAGCAGTACGTCTCAGTGGATTAGAATATACTTTTTTAAAAAAATCTATTTTTATTTACTTTATTGGTTAGTAAAACGATACACGTTCCCGGTGCACAGTCCAGAACACGTCGTCTGCGTGCTGCGTCGTGCCTCACCGCCCCGTCAGCGCTCCCTCCGCCGCACGGCCTGCAGGGGCGGTGGCCGGACTTGAGCTGTGACTTTATGACATGATCATAACCGCACTCGCGCCCGCTACCTCCCGCAGGAGCAGATCTGGGGCAGGTTACGGTGCCCGGGAAGTGTGCCACACCCCGTGGGTGAGCTCTGTTACCAGCCCGCCCCCCGTAACTGTGAAACCGTTGTCTGTCTGTGACTTCGTCTGGTCCGTTCCTCGTTTTCAGTCTCCTGCCCCACCTGTGGGTGAGAGAGCAGCACACGCCCCGTTCGTGCCTGTATCCCAGCCGTCGGGAGGGCACCGGACGTGTGGTGTCCGCCACCCATTCCGAAGACCCACACGGGCTTTCCCAAATGCAATGGGAACGCCGAGAAAGCCGGGGGCTTGGCCCAGTCACCTGCTTGGAACCAACAAAGACGACAAAAGTGACGGGAATGCCCCCCGAGGTCAGGCTGTAGAAGACCTGACCGTCTCTGGCTCTGCTCCCCGGCTCATTTGAGGAAGCAAGCCGCCATGTGGAGCCGCCCACCTGCCCAGGAACTGACACACCTGGGGCCAAAGGAAACGGGGCCTCCGTCCCACATCCCGTGGAAAAGCGGGATCCTGCCAACGAGCTCGTGCACGAGCTTGGAGGCAGGTCCCTCCCCAGGTGGACCTCGGGGTGGCTCCGTCCTGGCTGACACCTTGATTGCCGCCCAGGAGGGACCCTGAGCCGGAGCACCCGGTGAGCCGCGCCCAGACCCCCGCCCTGCAGAAGTGGTGCGCTCACAGGCGGGCGGGCTGATCAATTTTGCCTCCACCGTGGTCTTTTCTGTTACGTTAAACATACCTGGATGGGCTGAGCACACGGACCACGTGAAATGGGACAGAAAACAGCGGTCCTGGCCCTTTCAAACGGTACGTCTGGCCAGTCTCGTCTCACTGGGCAGAATTCAAGGTGTCAGGAGGCTGACCAGACGTTCCCCTTGAAATGGGACAGGACCGCTGTTTTCTGTCCCTTTAAAACAGGACATGACCGGTGCTGTGTGGACACGGGGTGTCTCCCCACCATCGCCCCTGACCCTGCACACACACGTGCTGACGTCACTCACCAGCGCACGTCGACACGGACGAACACTCACAGGGGAGGCCTGGGCGTGAGTGTTTGGGGCGGAGGTGGGGATCCCTCAGGGCGGGTTCCATGGACTCCTTGGTTCTCGGGGTCATCACGATGGACCAAGTTTCATCACCCGTTTGGTGATGAAACCACAGGCGTGGTTTCCATAGCTCCTTAGTGACCTCTCTGAGAAGTCCTCACCTTTTTCAAAATGTTCTGGGCGTTTCCGAGAGACGCGAGCTCTCTCAGCTGTCACTTCAGACGGGATGGGTGGTCCCACCTGGCAGACGCTTCGCGGAGTCCACGCACACGGTCACGTGTCCCACGCTGTCCTTAGACGTCCCTAATTCACCAGCAGTTTCCTTCTGTGTGATCAGTTTTTCAACGCCATCGTGGTGACGCTGGGCACGAGCAGTCACAGGCCTGTCGCTCCTGGTCTGTCACTCAGATGGCTGGCCCACCTCCCCGTCCCGCTCGGTCGTCTGCGAAGGTCAAGGGGAGGAGCTGCTCCGCCGCTAAGAGCTGGTAACAGCGCGCTGTTTGCACCGACGTCCCAACGCTCTTCCGTGTCCACTGCCCGGGGTGAGCGACGTCAGCATCTGTGGGTGCAGGGTCAGGGCCGATGGAAGGGACAGACCACGTGACCGCACAGCCCCAGGGTGGGGGGGGACCATGTGACTGCACAGCCCCCCGGGTGGGGGGGACAGACCACGTGACCGCACAGCCCCGGGTGGGGGGGGGACAGACCCTGTGACCGCACAGCCCCGGGTAGGGGGACAGACCACGTGACCGCACAGCCCCGGGGGGACAGACCCCGTGACCGCACACAGCTGGTTATACCCAGATCCTCTGACGTGACAGATTATTACTGCGGAGGCGGACTGTATCAGCCGGCCTAGTACATGTTGCTCTTTAGCCCACTATGTTTTACAGAACAGAAAACTGATTTAAAAAACAACGACAACGTATCTCCTAGAGAATATTAGGTCAAGAGTAAACCAAAGCTAAAACCATGGCTATTTAGGAAGAAACAGCAATGAAAGAAAGTCACGTGAACACATTGGTGCGCGTTCACGTGTGACCTCGAGAGCGTAGTTTGTGACCAGCACCCGGGTGAGGACCGGAGAAGCAAAGGCTTCACGTGCTGCTGACGCGGCTCCTGGACAGAAGCGAGCTCACCGGGCTGGACGTCCAGGGGCTAATGTCCCGGAGAGAAAGCAGATGCACCAAGTACTCCCCTTCCCGGCCTCCCCCTGCCCCCACACCATTCACAGCTGTGGCTTCCAGAGTGGGGTGAGCAAGCCCACGTGCGCGCCATCTCTCTGTGCCACCTCCCCAGGTCCGCACCCCTTGGGTCTCATTCCTACTCCTGGCGGTGAAAATTCCTAACAAAGAAGTTGCTCCTAACCCCTCTGCCCGAGGCTTTGCTCGGTATTGAAACTAGATTCAAAGTAAATGAACAGAAAGGGAAACATTTTTAAGACACCAGCTATAGCTAATTAAGAACCATACTGGGAAAATGCCCCCCATAAGTTTTATTATGTTGTGTTTTCACTATCAGCTCAAAATATTTTTAATTTCCGTTGTGATTTCTCCTTCAGAGCTGGGGGTTAATACAAGTGAGGTGCTTAAAAGTACGCGGTAAGCTCTACGTATGCGCTCGCTGTGACTACTGAAGAGCATAGTGATGCACGGACTCGTGGAACTAGTCACATTTAAACAGCATTCCAAGGAAAAGGCAGCTTTTGCAGTCTATGTGACAGTCTAAATAATAACATTGCGAGAGTGTCCTCCACGTGGTGTCTCTGTGACAATACTGGGTGGTCCACACTTTACAGGGGAGGAAACTGAGGCACAGGGACTTGTGCAGGTCACACAGTCGGTAAGCGGTGAGGCAGTCGTAGTGCAGGAAGAGCTTCTGAAGTCTGGTCCGGTTTATTCACGAGCGGAACGGTACTCACTTGCCCTTCTCAAACTCTATTAATATCAAATAAGAGCTGTCTTTAGTATATCTGCACGATACTGAAAAGCCAGTGACGGTGCCAAGGGCATAATAAAACAGAAAATTCTGGAACACACGAGGGCTGTCCGGAAAGAATGCAGCCGTGTCATATGAAAAATAAAGGAATTCGTGGCTGGTCTTTCTCCGGACAGCCCTCGCATTCAGCCGTTGGTAATGGGTCGATGTAAATGCTAACAGAGACGAGAGACCACAGCCTCCCGGCACCGTGATGTCAGCGGGGTCGCGGAAGATGCAGTGATGGTGGTGGCCGGCCAGACACCGGCACGGTGGCCGCAGAGGAAGCGCTGTTCCGTCCGTGGCTCCACCCCGGGAGAAGCTGCCTCTGGAACCGATTCCCAGAGCACTGGTGCCAGCTGGATGTTCCGGGAAGGGGCCCTGGGCTATCCGTGCAAGGTGCCTCCAGCTCCAGGTCCCCAAGGCCATCGGTAGGGACGGAGAGACCTCACACCCCCAGCCCTGGAAAGCCAGTCTGGTTCAGATGACTACGCAGTGTTGGGGAAAGCCAAGGTCAAGGGCCTATCTCCTGAAGCACAGCTAGCCGCTGCTGAGAAATCGCGTGCACAAAACAAGTGCGGACGCTAAGGACATGGGACTGGTCACGTCACAAGCACATGTGTCAACAGCAACGGCAGTGAGACCAGTAATGACACTGTAGATGCCATTATGGAATAGCGATGGAACCCTATGACAACGAGGACTCTGCTCTTTATTTTGGTGTTTCAAGGGAGTGACTGCGACTTGGTTTGAAATGTGCAGTTTCTATCGTTAATGCAGTTACGGCTTCTGTTTCACATGGCTTGGCCCAGCAGTTCTACTTTAGAGATGTTTTTAAAGGAAATAATCAGTAAAATGCAGAGAGAGGTTTCCGTATGGGTGCTTGTACGAACATTGATAAAATCCCTGGGCCTCCCATTTTCCCACAAAAACAGACAAACAAACAGCCAGGAAAAAAAAAAAAAGGAAGCAACACCATAAATGTGCTAGGACAGAACCAACAGCTGGCACATCTATGTAATGTACGCCGTCTCCTGTTAAAATTGTATTTTAGAAGAATATGAAAAAATGACCAAAATACTCTATCGCTAGATTAGGATTTCCTCGGGAGAGCCGGAATGTGTGGGAAGAGGAGGGGCTTAGCGAATTACGGTATTGTGCCGTGTGTAACGTGCTCGTGGGTAATGCACACCAACGTTTTGGGTTCAAACTTTCAGAAGGAAAGAAAAATCTTTCATTTTAATTCAAGTTTTTCTTTGTTTATATTTGGGTGTTTGTTTTTTGTTTTATAAAGGAATTTTAGCATTTATTTTTTAACATATCTTGGTACCCGTACTCCAGGGAACATTTTGCACGCGAATATCGTTACTGATTTCTACAGTTACACTTTGAACTCATCAGCAGAAATAGCAGAATGAAAACCGTGTAGTCGGTACCACCCACAAGGATGTATAATGTGCATCCTTATTCCTCCCTCACAGATTTGAGCATAAAGGTACGCACTATACCCTGCAAAATGCGGTAACTAAAGGCGATCTTCCTAAGGACGCTTTCCTAAAGACTGGCTTCCTACTAGCTTTCTGGCATTCGGGGTCCTCACATCCGCTCCTCTGACAGGCTGCGGTCAGTGTCTCCTCTGGCTCTCGCTCCGGACCCAGCTGAAGAGGTGCCAGCAGGAGCAGAAAGGAAGCACTTGCCGGCTGAGACACCTGGTTCTTCCCACCTCTGCTGCCTTCTTCTCGGCTGGACGGGGCTTTTTGTGACACCTCCTGAGGCCCCCTCCTAGGCAGGCATCTCTGCAGGCAGAGAAAAGCTCCTTTGCTGCAAATGCACGTTGGTTATTCCCGGGTGGGAGAATCAGGAGCCACCGTTTTCTTCTTCTGTTTTGCTTCATAATTTCACCAGATAGCAGAGATGCAGGGGAGGAAGAATTTCTCCCCTACCCTTCTAAGTTCTTGGCTGAGACTTCCTCTGTGATCAAAGAGATTAATAGGCGAAAAGCAAGCCGCAGTTGAATAACACGTTTACCTTCTGGATAGAGGGGGAGACCCAAGGAAACCGAGTAACTCTTGCAAAGGGCCCAAGAACCACCTTAAGTGACATCTTTAGCTACAAACAAAAGAAGAGGCGGGCGGATAGGGGAGGTGACCAGGAAAGCATGGAAAAACCAAGGTTATGATGCAGATTTAAGTCTGCCTTCCCCATTGATGAGATTTTCTAGAGATTTAGAGTTACCCCTCTCTTCCTGGAGCAGAGAGGGAGACACCCTTAGATATGCAGATTTCCCTCCACAATGCAAATGCCCTTTTACAAAGAGTGACCTCTGGCTTTTCTGCATCTGCTGTTTCTGAAAAATAATCAGTCCAGGGTAATCCTCATGCCAAAGAGGCAGATTTCAGAATGGTATATTCTGTTCCTCTTTATGTACAAATACAATGTGAAAAAATGCAATCAATATCATATTAAAGTCTGTGTAAGAGTCACTAACATGATTTCTTTGACAACTGGGGATTTCTTCTGTGTGTTTTGGTTTTAAACCCACTTTATTAGGGTGGCATGTTGCTATACCAGTGGAATTCTTTCTTATCATCTCTGCTACCTCTGCTAGCAATACGGGTCTCATTCCCAGGACTACCATCAATGATTCGTTGTTGTTTAGTACATGGATTTCAGCATAAATTATAGAAGCTGCTCCTTTTACTTTACAACATAAATTACTGGGAGTTCATAATTTTTCAAGTGTAATTCTTAGCTCCCATAAAACTAATCCAAAATATCCTTTGAAATCAGAGGCAAGTCCAGTCACTGAGCATTGAAAAAACAAGCTGAGAGAGAGTGACTCGTCATTTTGCTACGGGTTACTTCTTGCACATGCATACTTTTCATCTATTTTCGATGAGCTTTTTATTGTGAGCATCTGTCCTTGTATTATGCATAACTGGTCTAATTAGTCTCTGGTCACTGTCCTTTTTCTCTAATTGTTTCTATTTCTTTCCCAGTTAGGAAAATAATACTCTAATATTTAACTTCTCATTTTTTACTCCTGAAACGTTTTAAAAATAACGTCTTACTTTGTGTGATTTATCATTTCCTTTTGAGTGTCGCTTTGAAAGTTTTGACCGTTTCTCCTATACTCAGCTCTTGGGAAGAGTTTTGCTGTTATTAGGGTGGGGTTTCCCCATCTTGGCACTATGGGAGTTTGGGACAAGTCTTCGTTGCCGGGGGGGGGGGGGGGCGGTGCTCTTCCGTGTATCAGAGGCTACTCAGCAGCATCCCGGGCCTCAACCAAACTCCATACCAGCAACACCACCCCCAAAATGTTGTGACAGCCAGAAATGTCTCCAGGCATGGACAGGTGTCTCCCGGAGATGGGGGTGTGGGGTGGGCCTGGGGAAAGCTGCTCCCTGTTGAGAACCACAGAGTTAAGGTGAGTCTTAGGGGTGTGTGACCATTTCCAATCATGATTTATGAATGAATAGTTCTCCGAAACATTCAAGGGAATAGGCTTCCTGCAGCAGGATATGTTTTTCAGACCGCACACAGGTATGAGCCTAGGAACTGTTGCCCTGACTCACCTCGATGCCCCTCCTCCCCTCCGGTTATTTTTCCCTCTGCCAGTGGCACCAAAAACAATTTTGAAAGAGTGTGGCTGTGACAGTTCACGCCATCAATCTCACAAGTTCAGACGTGTAAGATCCCGACCCCCGACCCCAACCCCCACACCCTAACTTGTCCAACTACTCAGGAGCAGAAATGTGAACGTGTAGATGAAAGTCGAGTTTGCTTCTGTTAAAAGCAAGACGGTGGGCCTACCATGGAGTCGCTTCTGCGGAGACTTACAGCCCCCACTTTCCTCGAAATGGAATCTTACACCTGTCCGCTGGGAAGCGCCTGATCAGCACTGGGGGGGGCATCTGCCTGTTGGACCCCTGCCGTGCCCTGGGGGAAAGGCCCTTGCACCCACCGCCCCGCTTTGCTTTGTCTAGCTTAACTTCCCTGTTTCTCCTCCTCCTGCTTGCAGAAGCCTTTCCTGTGTCCAGCGCCTCGATTCGGATCCATTTTTACCTAAACTCCCACACATTTTAATATGCCTCTGGTTATCTTTTAACACTGCACCCCCATATTCATTGCAACATTATTCATAATAGGCAAGCTCTGGGAACCACCTAAGTGTCCGTCAGTGGAGGAATGGGTAAAGAGAACGTGGTCTACTCGTACACCATGAGATACCGGTCAGCCTTCCAAAGGAAAGAAACCCCGCCATTTGCGACAGCAGGGATGAACCTCGAGCACACTATGCTGAATGGAAAACGCCAGAGAAACACCAGCACGGCATGATCTCACTTACTGAGGGCTGTCTAGAAAGTATCCAGCCCTGCAAGATGAGAGACAGAGGCCTTTAGGCTGGATTTCCTTTCTAGACCGCCCTCTGTGTGGGATCTAAAAACACTGAACTCAGAAGCAGAGGGCTCAAGAGTGGCTAAAACTTGAGATTTTTGTTCATTTAATTAGCTGCATTGACAGTCTTAGCCACCTCTGGAGTACAGGTTTCTTCTCTGGTGGTCTCTGGGAAAGAAATGACCCAGGAGGCATGCAGCCGGGTGGGCTGCCCGGGCACAGCCTGTCCCGTGCCCGCTGCCTGATGGGGTGCAGTTCACGTCCTGTGGCCCAGCCTTCCCCGTCAGGACAGCAGGGACCAGGGCACCCACTTCATCGTGCTGCGATGAGGACTCAATAAAACGAACCCTTGTGAAGGCCTGGGAAGGGCGCATCAGTTTTAGCTGCGCTCGGTTAAGTACCAAAGAACGCACAGTTCATGGTGGGGAAGGCTCGTCCCTTTTTAACATAAATCTTCTTTAAAAGTGTGACCATCACTTCATTCTTCTGTCCGTTGAAGAAAACGTTTTCGAACACCCGTTCTGGACCCACGCATTAGTGCTAAGCACGGGGGACAAGCTATAAACTTCATGAGTACGTAAGTAATCTTGGGATCTGCTGCTGGAGAAAGACAAGTGGGTGGGAGGAGGGCACTCGTGGCGCATGCTCACAAGGGCGTGGCGCCGTCAACTAGGCCACTGAGTGGCCTTGGCGGTGGAGGGAGACGCAGAGGGCTGCCCAGAGAGTGTCGGGTCCTTTCTAATAGAAGGGGATCTTCTGGACACGGGTCCCCTCATCCCTCACCAGGCTACACCTGTTCTTGCAGACTCGCACCCTACGTGGTGAATGTCAGTGACCGCGTAAGGTGACAACGCAGACACACCTCCAGTGGCTTCCTGAACTGCACGTAGAGCTGTCTGCTCCTCAGAGGATTCTTGCCCCTAAGGTTTTCAAATTAGTGGGTCGACTTTCTTTTGAGGGGAGCCCTAGAATATTAGCTGTTGTTTCCCAAAGTTGCTATTCTACTTCCATTTCCGAATTTATTATTTGTGATTTGCTGTGGATGGGGAAATCAGGGGGGCATGTTTGTGAGGATTATGTTTACTCCCCAAATGACAGATCTTGTGGTCTTACCCGGTAGGAAAGTGGAAGCATTAAGAAGTGGGTTTTTACACGATGGTGTGTTCGGTGGGCTGCAGTGGTCTAGTGGTGATTTGCTTATTTTCAGGTTTCCAGGTGGTTCTAGGTTACAGTCGATGGGATAGTGACTCCTTGGTGATTGAATGGCTTAACTTCTCACAGTGATAGTTTTCCAACAGAAGACGGGTTCCTCTTCCAGGATTTTACCACGTAGTAGGCTCCCTTGTATCCCGCTTATCGCTGTCTTCGTTTTTCATGAACCTGAATCATATCTCCGCTCACCCTTCCTCGTGTCTGTATGCCTCATCTGTCCGTCTGATTTTCACAGCGATTCTCTCATGCTCAGGCTGTGGTTAGTCGCTGTGATGGAGCCCTCCGGGCACACTTCTACGTAGCCTTCAACGTGACCCACTCCGGGAAACTTTTCTTAGAAGGAATCATCCTTCCCCTGCAGAATTGTTTACATCTGTACTTCCACAACACTTTGAGTCTTCCTGCTACAACCCTTCGTCTGGGTGACATGTGAATGTCTATGTGCCCATCTTCTTGGTTGGACTATGGCTTTTCTAAGGACTGTGCAATGCCCTTGTGAGCATGCGCCTTGATCTCTCAGAGGGTGTTACCAAAAATGTATCACTTGTTAATTGCTGATTGCACAAAATGAGGATGTTTTTATGGTTTGCACTCAATCCCTTTCCGATGAGGCCTGTCATCTGTGGGACCCCCTCACCTACCCGCCCACTCACTCCCCCACATATACACCAGCATATTGGCTTTCTACTAATTACATCGATGACTAGTTTCCTGTAAATGTACTAGTTTATGTCTCCGTGTAGAGCAACCAGGATTCAGGCCAGTAGCCCAGCTCCAGCCTAGCGTGCTTGTGTGTTGCTTGCTTTCTGTACCTGTTCTTCTCAGAATGGTGGTGACACTGACTGGGTGCCCAGGTGGGTGAGGTGAATATCTTGAGGGAGAGTGGGCAGGGCAAGGGAGAGGAAAAGGGGAACTTGGGCATTTCACTGTGCTTACTAGCCTCTGACTGGTCCTTAGGGGTTCTGAGACGGGTGTCCAATCCATGGAAGAGTTTGTCTCTGTCTAGCAAACTCTCATTATCCGGCTAAGGAGCTGCTTGCTGTTTGTAAGTCAATAATTGAGAGACGAGTTTGGTGGAAAGAAAAACAGGTTTATTCGAAATGACAGCATATTGGGAGAAGTGGACTCCTGTCCCCAAAGGTCATCTCCTCGTTCTTAGGACAGCCAGACGGTGTGACAGGCACGTAGGAAGAAGCAGAACCAAGGGAAAGGTGAGTTGGTCATGCGACTCCTCCGGGAGAACATGTCCTGGGGTCCGGTTGGTTCCATGATGGTTATCTTAAACCTGGTGTGAGGGTTGGTTCATGTGTCACAGGACAGAGCATCTCCGTCCAGAAGTGCGGGCTGGTCCCCGAGGTCTGGATGGCTGGGCTGGTTCAGTGTCTTCCAGGGGAGTGTCTGCTGATGAGCGAGAGAGATTACCGAGGTATGCATGCCGCCCTGGGCAAAACGGGGCCATTAAGGCGGCAAGGAGGGGGGGAGGGGAGCAAAGAGAACATTTCAGAAAGTTTTAGGCTAAATTACATCGTTGAATGAAACTAAACCTAGAGTGTTAGATCCTGAAAATGGAAAATACCACGTCACCCTTCTACTCCGTTCCGTGAACTAATTTCCTACTCTCCCTTCAAACATCGGGAAAGCATAACTACCTTTGTTATTTGTATAGAACTCCATCAATAATGTTTTAAAAGTACATGCTAGTTTTTCTGAATGAAGATTTTAATTAATATTTACTTATTTAATCCACCTTTCCTGAGCTATGACTGATGTCAGCTACCGGAGTGTATGCCTCAGAGAAACGTTTCATTAAGCAGATAGACTCAAACTCCAAGTAGCTTACAATCTAGCACAAGGGCGGGGTTGCGGGGGGAACCCAGATAAATGCATAGCTAACCCCAATGGAACGCGTAATAAAGGCTATAAAACCTGATGTGAGAGTTTGGTAGAAAAACAGAGCATTTGCAGCTGAGGGGAATCGGGCCAGCTTTATTCGAGATCCTTCTAAAGCTTGGGTGGCCCTATCAGGTCATGCTGATTCAGTTTCATCCCAGATGCCATCAGGTGAAGGATAGCCAAGGGCCACAGCAATTCGACACACTCGTACGTCTTCACCCTGTCAGGGGAGAAGCCTCTCAGCATTTACGAGATTTAAGGCAAGGAGACTAAGGGACAAAAGACTACTCGGTTATTTTTCTGTCATTTTTACAAAACGTAATGTGACCTTTTCCAAATTAAACATGCTCTTAGGATGCTTTACTGTTTTGAAGTTCTCTAAGCACTCTGGGAGAGACTGAAGGAAGCACTTTCGGTAGACATCAGGCAGCTAATCACCCCATAACTGTGATGGTATCCGTAGGGAGGTTAGATATCCATGAGCTTTCAGAGAAGATACCAGATTCTTGGAGAAATGTCAGGTCACAGGAAGCTGGTGAGGATCGAGGCCCCCAGCAAGGGAAGAGAGGGTTCTGGCCAGCCAGGTCCGATGGGGAAGCCTTGGTGAGCGGAAGGGCCAGCGGGGCGTGGGAACAACGGGGCGGTGCAGGGAGGAGAGAGTGAAGGCAGGCATGGCACCTACCGACGGGACTACGGGCAGAGCCGACGCTCTGGATGCAGTGACAGATCATCCGCCAGGTCGGTGCGATGTGGGGACCATCCAGCCACACACCTCCACGTTCCCTGAAGACCAGAGACGTGAATGTCCACATTTCTGACGCATTTGTTGAGCGTGAGAGTCAAGTCGACCAAGACTCTGACCTGACTGTTCTACGGTAGCATAGCTACCGGCGATGAGGCAGCAGCCCGCCGTTACTGAGAAAACAGGGCCCTCTCCATCGCTGACGCGACGAGAAACAGAAGGGCACGCACCACCACGCTGTGCCTGCGCCCTTCGTGTCTTGCTGCAGCCCCACCTGGGGACTAGTTTAACCCACTGCACGAAGGCTAGTTAATAGCGGCCAGCGTCAGTCATTATTCAGATTACCAGGCACTGTCCTCGGCACTGACTGGGGACAAACCAGTCGTCGTGGAGCCAGTGTCCCAGGGGAAGATGTTATTTGAGAAAAGAAGCAAACACAACATACGTGACGTGTAAATGCATAATGCTGATAGCAAAGCCATTTAGAAAGGAGTAGAACTGGGCAAGGGTGAGGGGTAAAATCGGTGTGGAAGATTCTAGTCCGGTGGCAAGGTTAGGGACAGTCATTTGTTGGTCTCTGCATGGAGATCAGAGTGAAGTGAGGGAGTGAGCTGTAAGAACTGGGAGAAAAGCGCAGGAGCCAGCGAGCTTGGGGAACCTCCAGGAGGTCAGCCTGCAAGGGGTGAGAACAGGGAGGAGAGACAGGCGGGAGGGGCGGGGACGCAGGGGTCTGGGCGGATGGAGCCGGGAGCTGGACTGGGGACTTGCAGGCCGTGCGGAGACTTTGGGGGCTGCACGGAGTGTGATGAGAAGCCACCGGTGGGAACAGGCAGGAGCAGGACACGACTGAGCTTACATTTGGATGGGATCACCCCACTCTCACGGGGCTGTTTGGATCGTCCTTGTGTCGCACCCACACGTGGACCCAGCTGGGACGGTGGGGGTGGAGGTGAGCGTGGTAGTGAAATTTGAAGCCTATTTTCAAACATATCCGAAAGACGTTTTGGATACACGGAATAGATGACTCTAGGGAATTTGGTTTAAGCAAGCGGATGAGGGAACAACTGGTTGACCGGCATAATGAAGACGGGGAGACGAGCCAGTTTGGGGGTGTTGCGTGCTTTTGGACCAGGTTAGTTTGAAGTGACTCTGAGGTAGCTAAGAGCAGTCAAGGAGACAGAGTGACACGGAAGCCTGGAGTTCCGTGGGGAGGTTCAAACAAGAGACCTGAGTCATGGCGTCACCTGCACATGGCATCGTGTCGTGTGGTATTGAAACGGCGTCACTTCTGCTGTGTGCCAAAGCTGCCCGCCGCATGGAGTGCTCAGTACAGACGGTGCTTCACGATCCTCTTTAAAATGTCCCTCCCACCCGCACGATGTACCTGCTCCTCTGTGACATGGAGTTCTTAAATGTCCTTTCTCTCGGTTATTTGAAGACAACTAAGAACTCTGTCTTGTACTCGTGACCACAAAGACAAATTAGTGCACCGTAAAGTGTCAACTGAGCAACCATGGAGCATCTCCAAGGGCTAAACTTCGTAGAACTGAACAGCCACTCTTAAGAGCTCCCTAAGCTAACTCTCCTTTTGTTTGCAGGACATATCAAGGTCATCGTACCTAATCTAGCTTCAAGGTCATTCTCAAACCATTGTGACCCAGCGTAGCCTGGGTTGTTTTCTATTTAACAATCCTGAGGTGACTCCAAGGGTCACCTCCAGAGGTGGTCACTGGGGAAGTTCAAGGAGAACCTCCATTCACGTCACTGAACAACTTTTGGGGACATACTTGCGTGGGCCCCTCCCACATCTCACCTATCCTTGGATTCAACCCAAGAAAGTCCTGGTATTTAAGAGGTTTGCACCTTTCATAATGAAAGACCTTTCAGTAACGGGCACATTTTACTGTGTGTGTTGGGGGGTGGGGGGAGGACACGTGACAATGGAGACTTTTCAAGTGTTTGTTATAGTAGTTTTAATGTCTCTCCTCATGGACATAGTCCAAGTGGGTCGGACGTGCCCTTCCGTGTGCGCTCACCGTGACAGTCGCCTCTCCTCTCAGTAATTTTTCAGTTGGTGGATGCACGTCAGCTGGTCCATGGGTGTCCGTGGCTGTGGCTGCCCTGCTGCTCCCCCCGACTTGGTGGTCAGCCCCTGTCTGTGGCCCTTCTTTTCTGGGTTCCCCCATTGTTCTCTCTGTCTTATGGCAGAGGATGGAGTCACAGCTACCAAGATGTCTTTCCTTGATCAATGGCAGACGCACGGAGGTAATGGAGGCGCCTGAACAAATGTCCCTTTTCAGGGAGAGACTAGCTTGGGAGGTCGTAGGAGCTGGGAAATGACGTTTGGAGGTGGCTACTCACCACATTGAGGACGGCCATTTTCTCATACTGGAGTTATTTTTCAGAAACCATCAACTGCGAGGACACATCTAGCACTGTGGCCGGTCCCTCCTGTATCCACGTGACTTTGCTGTCTGAGTCATCCTGCATTGCTCATACAGAACCCACAGCTTTTAGGCTGCCCTTCAAATAATGACGTACTTTATCACACTCCATAGAAACTTACTAGCCATAAATTGAATTATTTAGGGGATTTAAAAAGAACCCATTTAGACATCTTTTAATTCACAAACTCAGGATCAAGGCTTGTAATTTTCCTAAGTCTGTGGCAATATCCAGACTTGTGCAAGGTCACTTAGCCAGGTGAAGTCTGTAAGTGAGCCCGTACGTACGACCACATTTCTTCACCGTGCTAAGTTCCGAGGACGTTCAGGAGCATTTTAAACATGAACTTGCTGCCTGCCATTCTGCTACCAAAAATAAGCGAGTCTGAGGGGGGTAACCGATAGAGGGGACTATTTCCTGGGGACTATTTCATCGGGGACCACTGGTGACAGCCTTCTTGACTTCTCTTTTACTACTTTGTTTCTCTGCTTTTCAATCAAACCAGTTTCTGTCCGAAGAGCTGGGGCACTTTTTTAACGTCAAATATACTTCTTACTGCCAAAATGTATAATGGAAAAATTAACTTAAGCTGGTAGTTTATCTCAAGTATGTCAGAATCTCTAACTATTCCTGGGAGTCAGCGCCAGAAGCACATGTAGTACAGTTTTAGGGGGCAGGAGGAGGATGGGGGATGCACTGTGTTGGAGCCAGGAAATCTGGACTCAGCGAGCGCCGAGTTCTTCGTTAAGTCTGTGTGACCTTGGACAAGTCACTCTGCCTCTATTGCTGCCTTCTCAGCTGTGACCTGCAGCCAGAGATGACGGCTGTGTCCACGACAGTGAAGCGTTACCCTGGTGAAAATCACCACAGATGTGGATGTGGGCAGCCGTCCACCCAGTGGTTTGCCCCCGTCCTGAGCTGGGATCCCGCGGCCAGATCCGCATTCAGTTTCCTGCAGGGAACGTGGTTCGTTCTCAGGAAAGAACTGCGGGGACCGCTGCCCTGGAAGACGAGCTCCAGGGGCGCTTTGCGAAGTGGGGTTCGGAACTGGCTCCGGGGTGCCCACAACTGAGATCCAAGGGTAAAGCCCTTTCTAGGGGAGGGGAGGTGCCACCCGAGCCCTTTACACAGCAGGGATGAGTGACCACGGGCACAGGACACGGCAGCCGGGGTCCCGAGGGGGAACCCCGCCAGGGAAAGACCCGACTATTTACAGATAAATGCGACACTCAGGGCAGGGAGGGGGCGCCGGGAGCTACCGCGGGCCAGCGGCAGTCACCTTCCCCCGCGTCGCCGCTCTACCGGCTCCGGCGCTCCCGGGACACCAGGCTCGTGCGCCCCCACGCCCACGCGGGGCTCGGGGTCCACCAGCTCCTTCCCACCCAGCCCCGCGCCGCCGCAGACCACCTGCCCACCCGGCGGCGGTTCAAAGGCCCGCGGCCTGCGCCCCCTCCCCCTCCAGCGCTCAGAGCCGCAGTGTCGCGCCGTTGGCAGCGGGGTAACCCGCCCCGGAACCGACGTGAGCGGCCCCAGGGCGGGGTCCGTGCGGGCAGCTCGGGGGTCCCCGCGCCCCCGGGGTCCTGCAGGACGTCTTCGCACCTCACTGGGGTTCGCACCCGACCCCATATGCACCCGCTCCTCGGAGCGCCCCGCCCCCTACACGCCCCCTCTCCGGAGCACCCCTCCGC